>CALYDF020002874.1:0-46640 GCA_944474145.2 Dicrocoelium dendriticum | reverse complement strand
GAAATCTCGGAAGCGGAATGAGAAAAAATGGGAGCTCGCAACTCGAACATTGCACAATTCTATGGACTACCTAAAGTACACAAGGATGGAGCACCCTTAAGACCAATTGTGTCACTTCCAGGCACGCCCACCTACTATCTGGCAAAGGAACTATAGAGGCGTCTCAAGCACCTAATCAGTAAATCACAACACTCCATAAACAATGCCCAACAATTCTTGACAAAGCTCAATGACCTACGAATAGAACACGATGAAACCATGGTGTCCTTCGATGTAAGCGCCCTATTCATTTCCGTCAACTTACAGCTGGCCAAAGAAATTATCGCAGAACGTCTGGACAACAGCGGAGGGGAGATTGGGAACATGACAACCAGAAGCGTATGCGAACTTCTCAACATGTCTCTCAACTTACTTCTCGTTCAACGGAAATATGTATAAACAAGTGGAAGGTGCACCGATGGGATCACCTGTATCCGGACTCATCGCAGAGATTGTCATGCAAAGATTGGAAGAGGATCTACTACCAATAATTAATCCGAAACTTTGGGTTCGTTACGTCGATGATACGTTCGTGATACTCAAACCTAATCAAGTATCGGTGGCACAACAACTGCTCAATGACGCTATGGACGGCATATGGTTTACCATGGAATCAGAAAAGGAAAACAAACTTCCTTTCTTGGATGTGTTAGTAGTCAGAACAATGGAAGGCGAATTGCAAACCTCAGTTTACAGAAAACGCACGCACCCCGACCAGATTTTGAATTTCAACAGCAACCACCCAAGATGTCACAAAATAAGCTGTGTGCAGACATTGTTCCATAGAATAGCAACTCACTGCAGTACAACCGAAGCGAAACGAGCGGAAGAAAAACACTTATCCAAGTCATTGGAACGCAATGGATACCCACGCAATTTCCTCCGAAGATGCTTAAACCGCAAGCTCTCAAAAACCAAACATACTTCAGCTATGACGAAACGTATAGTTCTGCCGTACATAAAGAGCCTTTCTGAAATAACTGCTAGATTGTTCAAACAACATCATATCATGGTAGTCCACAAGCCAACCGCCACTCTGAGGAAAATATTGTCCCAACCAAAAGGAAAGTGAGAGCCACTAGAACGACGGAATATCATATATAGAATAAACTGCGTAAACTGTGAAAGGCACTATGTGGGACAAACAGGAAGGAAGCTGTCCACCAGGATACATGAACACCAAAGAGCGTGCAAGAACCATTACGCAACCTCATTGGTTTCAGCACACGTGGATGGAGAGGGACACAGGTTCGACTGGAACAAGGTAGAGATCTTGACCGAAGGAGAAACACAAAAAGGGAGGGAGTTTCTCGAAGCCTGGTTCTCAACCACGAACTCAATCAACATGCATATCGACCTCGATCCAATAAATCAACCGCTGAGACAGAGAGAGTCCAAGAGGATCAACAACCGTTGTCCGAAAGAACCTAATTAAACACACGGACAATGAACAGCATGGTCAATATGAGCCCAGACAACTCAACCACACCCGTTGCACCAATCCGAGTGCGATAAGCCCAACCACGTCGCAACAACATTTCCGCAGCCAATGAAAATGCCTCGAGCACAACCGCTGAACCCAAGGATTCACCAATGAGAACGAGGCAAAATTAATAGCCCCGTATGCCTATATAAAGAACGGAGTGGCTGCTGAGAGTATCAATTTTTGGGTTTGCTTTCTATCAGCTACTGCTACTTAACTGCTATCAATTCCGCACTGAAGGTGCCACCTCGAATGGTGGTGAAACATCTGCAACCAAGTTGCCCAGCTCGGAGAACTCTACAACAAATGATGTTGGCACGCGCTGTGAAGTGGTGTGGAGTCCACCCAAAAATCGCGTCGCGGATACGATTTACACGCTTTGTACCACCGGAAAGCACAAAGCATTTTTTAATGTTAAACTACTTCAGATACCGTAATGTGAAAGAGTTACACCCCATGTTGCTATGCCTTATTTGCGGACAAAAGGCAACGATGAATCCAAAGCGTCGGTGAGCATGAAACTCTGCGACAACCACAGCAATTCCCTACTTGACACCATTCTTTGAACATAAACCTTATTTTTAAATATATATTTTCGGTAACTGCCGCTGCTTTTCAATTACAAACGAGTTTCTAAATGTTGTTTGCGTGTTACCTGATTTAAGTAACTAACGGCAATGCATGGGAAAGTTTGGCAATAAGGGGTTTAAACAAAGTTGGTATAGTTCCATTCGTCTATAATCAGACCTGACAGTCCGAATGAGTGGCTGATTTGATCGTTCGATTTCCGCCACAAAATAATGTGCCGTTCGGCGTCAGCTCGGTCGCTTATCGGTCGATCATTAGGTTGCTGTCGCACACCTATCCGACTGCTGTCAGTCACTCGTGTCTATATGGTACAGGATCATATTTACAGTAATTGCGACTCAGTATTTTGCATTCGATTACACTCGCCCATTACTGGCATATATTAGCTGACATCCATCTACCAAAAACCATGTAGAAATGATGTCGTCATTTAGAAGTACATGTTGTGTGGATGGATTGTGACGAGCAATCTCAAGGTTGACTACAATATCCATTGAAGTGAACCTGTATATTTCAATCATGAGGACTGTAGCTGATGCAAACAGAAATTACTTGTTGCCCACACGAAAACTCCGGGGATTTCAGGCGGACAATATGCAATTTCTGTTTGCATTTCAATACGCCGAACCCTACCCGAGCCAGTTTTAATCCACAACATGGCTCAACCGCGTGTGCATGTACGTCCTTCGGATGACAAACCCACCTACGATAAACGAGGACAAGCGCGCGGCCGTGATAAAAAAATTGTGAACCACTCACCCTCTGTTCCACGTGACCGCACAGGTGTAGTGCTTAGTGGTAGCAACACTCGTCGTTGAGGATTATGCCACTTAACGGTAACGAAATGAGCCCAGTAGTTAGAAATTGATTGACTAGCTCTTACTGCGTCGTTCCATTCTACCTCAAGTGCATTGGCTAACTCAACTAGTAACAAGATTGCTCAACGGTGGACTGAAGAGCTCTAGTAGTTTCGGATATGCAGAGTTATTCCAGTTGCCAATTACTTAGATGTGTTCATGAAAATGTATGAAAAGCTAACTGTAGTAATTGAGCGGGTGGCGAGTCACAGTGATTTGCCACTGACATCGGAGAAAACGGATCCTGTTGCAAAGCAACCCACTGGCACAGCCTCGTCCCTATATCAAAGACTAAAGTCGTCCTTGCCAATCGCTCTACATTAGCTACGCCACTCACCTTGAATTATGTTACCCCAAAACCAAACATGTCCCATTCGACGTGACTGCTTGTGCCATATTCACGGAGACTATAACTAAAATTTGATTATAACAGCGACAGATCAGTGCCGGAGGTAATCCAGAATAGAGGAAAAGCTTAAACGTACTTATCCGTCGCTTCGATAAAAACGCGGAATGCGACACATGTAGGTCCATCTGCTGTACCGAGCACAAATGATACGACATTGCTTTCACGGTCCTCTCTGGTGCTGTCAACTGACAATCATAATCACAAAAAACAGATCATAGACCTAACTTTGTTAGACAGAACCACAGTGTATTAACCCTAGCGTTCCGTTAAAGGACAAGCTGCAACGAGATGGTAACAAGTGCGCTTCGTATTGTTGTGCAGCGCAAATACTGAAACGTGTGCGCGTCGCCCATATTCAGTGCACTATATTACACCTCGAGTTGAACATCTTGCAAAGCTAAACTCAGTAGATGGGACAGAGTTTGACCCTCACTCCGCAGTTGATCTACGTAACCCATCGAGGAAGGTGTGCATCTTACCTGACTTTGATGGGATATGTTGCCCACAGAAAGCGGATAGCCAATGTGGCTCTCCAATAACCAGCAGCAAGACAATATTGGTTCAGGGTGTTCTTGGAGCTTCCGGATTCTTCTGATCATGAGGTGGGTACACTTGAGCGGATGCAACGTTTTTGCATCGTTGAAACCTTCTCTCCGTACGATGTTATCGCTTAATCGCTAACGAGAATTCCTTCATCACATAATTACAATTGATGCAGCACAAGATTATTGACAGTGATGTTGCAGTCCGAATGAATGTTACAGATCCTATGTAATAAGTAGTTGAAATTTCGCGCCAAGTCGAAACTGATATTTATTAGCAACATAAGTGAATCCTTAAGGTTTACACTCCTGCAGTGTGACCGATACAACAACGCTCGTGGTACCTGACAAGGCGTTGATAGTCAAGAAAGAACAGCCAGATCCGGAACACTGTTTATGGTCATGCAGCCTGGTTAAAATTCAAAACCTGTTTGCCTACCAAGTAACGTTTAGTGGCTGACCATTAAATGGTCGGCTTACTTGGTCGAACCTAGGCAGAGCCCGGCTTCCTAAATTTGTGCTCTCTTCTTTTTAAATATTACATAGGTCAACTTTGAAACAACTGGTTCTGTGTTCAGTTTACCCGGTATGTCGCTGCTTCCGTAACATAGTACTGCGACGCCAAATGAGGTAATTCTTTATTGCAATACACAGATTCGACGTGGTGTTATTGATCGCACAGAATTAATCGCCCCGCTGATTCGCTTTGGTGCCGGCTATGGATGTGGAACAAAAACACCTATGCTGCAGCCGTAAATTATCGTCCACCAAACTCTGGGTCGGTAAAGAACTACCAAATGAACCAGGTTTTAATAGTTATGCTGAACACGTTACATAGCCACATTCTGGTCTCTTCGTTTCTGTCCACCCACCGCAAGTTTTGCCCAGTATTTCTTCACTGCCTATCCACCGTTCTTCTGGAATCGATTAGATTCGGCCGACAGTTCTGCAAACAGCAGTCTGTGATCTCACTGAACCACTGACCGTTTTCTATCAGCCCAGTCTAGGGGAGAACAAACATTCACCTGTAATAAAGCTACGGATCCCCACTCCCATTCATAAGGGAGGTGGTCGCATTGAGCTTACCGAATATCTTCCGATAACGCTGCTTCCTGTTCTTCGTAAAGTTAGAGAATCCATCGCTACAGATGCACTGATGCAGTACCTTGAAAATCGCAGTGTAATCGTTTCGAGCCACAGGGCGTCTTCCAGCATGGCTCATATACTACTAGCCGGTTAATTGGACGCAGTAGATGGAAGGATGCAGATTAAATTGAAGCTGGGGTCAGTCTTATCTACCTGGATTACTCAACAGTGTTTGATATCTTTGAGCATCGAATTCGCCTTCACTCATTATCATCATTTTCATACACGTTAGCTAGAGTTTGGGAAAACCTCAGCTACTGCGCCGCAAAAAAATAAAAAGGAGAAAAAATGCAAGTAATGCGAGCCGGCTGAGCTACCGGTGACGGATGGGCATCGTTCCGGCAAAAGCCACCAGCCGGCTACTGTGAATCAAAGAAATACTATGTGAAGTTATACAAGCTATATAATGAGATTGTGGTTGGAGGGGGAGGCTAAAAGTGATGGGGTGGGACAAAGAAACTAACAGCACAAACGCCACTGTGGTCGGCTCCTAGCCATATCAGCAAGTGTACCCAACCAAACGTGTTCATTGTCTTTCGAACCCCAACCAGGGAGCTGAGACGCTCCAACCCAGGCCAGCTCAGAAGTGAGCGGTTCTTCATTTCTCTCGACTAAGTTGTCGCATGGCCACCCGTCCTCTTCATCCATCTACACCCCCGGCGCGCAAACGACACACGTCGCGGGAGTCGGTGGGCTGGCATGCGTAAGACGTGGCCAAGCCATCGGAGCCTGGTGCGTGAAATGACGGTGCTGAGCGGTGCATTTCCTTTTCCTGTGCAGTAAACAAGGCGTCGAACACGCTCATTGCTAACTCGGTGTTCGCACCAGATGTGAGCTAAAGTACGAAGGCACTGGTGTTCGAACGTAACCAGCCTCTTCGGGTCCGCTGCTTTAAGCGGCCTGGTTTCACAACCGTACAGTAAGGTCGAACTACTGTTGCATTGTACACTCTACCTTTCAGGGCAAGTGTGATGTCGCGCCGCCGCCGTAGGTGGCGAAGTTTAGCAAAAGCGCCCCGAGCTTTTGAATACGGTTCGTGATCTCATCCTCAATCCCACGGGCGCTGATACAAGTTCCCAGGTAGTTAAATTTTTGAACGACTTCTAGCTGATCCCCACCAACGGTCAGCGTAGGAGGCGGTCCAGACCAATCTTGGAGGAACGCTTTGCACTTCGAAGGTGCGAAGCAGAGCCCGCATTGACGGACATCTAGTGCTAATCTGTCCAGTGCCGCCTGACACGTTTGTGAGCTGTCACAGATTATGGCAATATCGTCAGCATACTCTAAGTTAAGAAGTCGTTCGCCTGAAAGCATATCCACACCTAAGTTGTGTCCTGTGAACGCGATCTCCATGACTTCGTCAATAGCGAAGTTAAAGAGGAAAGGCGACAGCTGGCATCCTTGTCTCACGCCGCTGGAGATACTAAAGGGCGACAACAACTTGCCGTAAGCCCTCACTCTGCCCGAGCTACGCGCATATAATGCTCGGATAATAGTTACATTTTTCTCAGGTACACGTTCCCTGAGTAGACAATTTCAAAGGGCACATCGATCAACCGAATCGAAGGCACCTTTGACGTCGTGGAACACGACTACGGTGGGCCGCCAGTAAGTGTGACGGTGCTCCAACAACTGACGCAAAGTGAAGATATGGTCGATGCAGCCACGACTACGACGAAACCCAGGTGGCTCCTCACAACTCTAGCTTTCACAAGCGCTAGTTAGTCTGTGAAGGATGACATACAAGCAATTTGGAAGCGATGGGGATCAAACTGATTCCTCTATGGCTGCTGCATTCCGATCGTGAGCCTCCCTTGATAATTGGGACTATGATGGAGCGGCTCCAATCGGTATGGACTGTTTCCTGCTCCCACAGTTTGACTGGTAACTAGTGTAACTTATCCACAAGAGCAGGTCCCCCGAATTTGAAGAGGCCTGGAGGGAGATCATCAGGTCCCGCGACTTTATTTGTCTTTAACAGTTCGATCTCACGTTCGACTTCTGTACAAGAGGGTGGATTCAAAGGGACAGCCCAACGAGCGTTGCGATCACTGGTCGGCGAGAAATCTAACAATTCCGACCGATTAAATTGCTTTTCAAAGGGCTTAGTCCAAACGCTCTAAGCGTTTTGATAAGTTGTGGATAGGTTGTCCACTCTCGTCACGTATTGTTTCACTAACACCAGGTCTCCTGCTGCCCGTTTTCCGTAACAGAGAGAATAATTTACGATGGTTGCCAGGGGCAGCGGCCACTTCTATCTCTGACGCACGAACAGACCACCAAGATTAGCGGTCTCTCTTCAGGCTGGCACGCAGTCTTGCCCGGAGCTCTTTACAAGTTTCATTGTGTTCGCTTCCAGCCGGAATATGCCGACGAGCATCTATAAGTTCCAGAGACCGAGAAGAGACCCAATGTCCATGTTGGCTATTAGACATACCACATGAGGATTTTCCTGCTGCAAGAAAGGTTTGGTGAATATGAGACCAGTGACCTTTAATTGCTTCCCGTGAGCGCTTATACAACCCACTTGACAGCGTACTTCGATACACATTCAGAACAGCTGGCTTCGTCAGTTGGCTGGTGTCAATGCGCTCACAGCGTCGTCGTGGTCATCCGCCAAAGCACATCCGCAGGCCAGCGCATACAAGTGCATGGTCGGTATCCACACCTGTGCTCCAAATCGAGCGACAGTTCTGGATGCAGCCTCTCCATCGGTACCTTATGGCAATGTGATCGATTTACGTCCATAGCTGGTTCGAGGCTGGTGGGCGCTAAGTCACCCTCCGGCGGGTGCTGTGTCGGAAATTAGTGCTCGCAAGAAATAACCGAGCATCCTCATACAAATGAAGTAACCGCTCACCGTTATCATTACGGGAGCCTACATCATGTTGGCCGCCCAGACGCAGCTCGTCTAGGGATAATTATCCAATTTGAGCGTTCAGATCCCCAGATAGCACAACGGTGTCTGAGCTTCTTCTGTGGCGAAGGAGCTCGTTCAGTTGACGATAGAAGTCGTCTTTTACCGAGTCATCGCTACAGTTTGTCGGTGCATAGGCAGCGCTAACCAATAGGCATCTGTTAGTCCCACGCAATTTCGAAGTTTTGAGTGAGCCAGCCAATCGGACCGCACATATTCGGCTACTGATTGGAATCTAAGCAACCAGAGTCGCTTCAGCCCGGGGACTTAGGGATATACCAACACCGGCTTGGCCGGTGCTCGAAGCTGCATCGTCACCGGATAGACGCAATGAGAAAGTGCTGCAAGTGTCACCTGAAGGGGATCTCAGAGTGAGCACAGAGCTCGAGTCTTGCAGGCGGGTCTCGTTCAGGCCGGTCGCCTTCACCAGTTTCGGAACTACAGCACTGGCGACCAAATTCTGGGTTGGATAGGCAGTTTTCTACACGAATATCTGTTGGATATGGGCATCCGCGATTCCATGTTCGATGCGACCGAAGTGGAGTTTGGAGTATCACAAGTCTCGGTGCTTGCGCATGACCTACTTTTGGATTTCCTAAATTATCCAGTGAGGAAAATTGCATCTGATTTCTATTTTACAAAGAGGAATTCAACTATGACGAAAGCTTATGGGACCGGCCGATCAGCAATGGTTTCAGCTTGATACTTATGTGATTACGAACTGGCTAGTTCAGAATGTGAGCACATACAATGTAAAACTTTTCGACATGTATAATTACGCTCAAAGCCTAACTAGTTGTATTGACTTGGATTACACATAATTTTAACTTCTAATCAGGAAGGCGATTTTGGTCTGCTCGATCAAATAAGATCTGCTGCTTAAGCACTTGTAAAGCAGTTGGAAAAAGTGGCAATCCGCATCTCGGCTTGCTATGGAGGGCATTCAGATGTCTTGACAAACCAATATTCTCGACAATGCACAAGTAGTATAAGCGCCTTAAGGCTGTATACGTCATGCAAGCCTGGCAACCATGGTTGAAGAGCGACCTGGTGGCGTTAGAGGCACCACAACTTAGTACAACATACAACGTCAAGGCCCTGCGCAAGCACTCTTAACAGCGAGGGCTGAATCCGCCGGGGGTTTGCAGCGGACGCTACCGAAGGCTACGCGGTGATCTCACATTAGTATGCCAAATATTGAGTGAGCCCAATCAGGCATGATGCGATTTGCTGAAACGGTCTTAACACCAAGCTCAGTGGTAAATGTTTAAAACTGTCTGAACTATACACTCGTCTAGAATGTTATTCTCTTCAAGTCTCACAATCTAGGGTCGCAATTCTAAACTCATTTGCCTCCTCTACTATAGATGTTGCGTTTACCACAACGTATTACATTACATACTTTGCGCCACTGTGAAGTGTATTCATCCGGTCCTCACAACGAATTACGAGTCACATAGGCCTAAGGAGGCGGTAAATGAGTGAGCGCTATAATTTTACAAAAGAAGTCAATTTTAACTGCCTTCATGTTGCTCTGTATGCGTGCAGTAGATTCCTAGTTTACATTGTGCACATTTTGCAAGGCATTTAACGCGGTAAACGCTTAGACAGATGAAGCACATATCGCGCTTGATTTTGCAGTTTTCACCCAAGCCACCTTGCAGGACTTATCAAGCGCCTGCAATTTCACACGTGACAAATCCACCAAACGGTACGTGAACCGTCCAGCAAACTCCACTTGTGAAATGGACCCTAAACTGAACCAGCTTCTTCAAGTTGTTTTGAGAAATACATACAGAGACATTCTCCTCGCAAGCGAATTGAATGTGCACGATCTGGAAATAGAGGCTGCCGACGGCAGGCAATTCAATGCCTGTTTACAAGAAATAATTTCCAGGTACCCTCTGTGTTATCCACGCTTGTTAACGTGGCATCTTGGACATACTTAACTGAATGCTCCACCCTCTACAGAAATCGCCTGGCACAATTTCACAAAGAGATTTGCCACACTGGAAACGCACGCGTCTGAGCACAAATCTTTCCATCGTCAAAGCAGAACCAAGTCATTTCTGGAGAGCAGCACAATCCAAATGCATGTCATTGAGGGACCCAGGATGAAGAGCTCACGTAGACTCCCCAAATTCCGAAACCTGGATGGCCAATATGACACAGCGGAAATTTATGCGAGCTTGTTAAGCTAGGACAAAACGATGCATCAACAGGAGTTAATGAAGAGATTCTGCACGAACGACACTCTACTATAAAGGCATGTTAATGACATTCGTAAGATGCAGCGCGGAGTTCCAGCACTGATCACGACTAACGGTGCACGCAATCAGCAACGGAAGCAGCCGATCTTCTTCGTTTCCATAAGTCAAAAACGTTCCAGTGAGTAACGCACCCAAAGGTTATCCCTGTTTCCATTTTACCACCATCAGCCTTATTTAATATTACTTTTACTGCAGAAAGTAGGTCAAAGAAACTGTGGTTCCTGCTTAGCCACAGGTCTCCTGATGTCGATACCATTCGATCGAAGGCTTTACAGGCAGCAGCCAATGACCTGCCGGTACCTATCACTGTATTCTATCGTCGCTGTTTAGAGGAGAACCATATTCCAAAAATATGGAAGCGTGGGATAATCACTTCTATTCATAAGGGAGGTAGTCGTAAGGAACCAACCAGTTACAGTCCTACAACACTACTCTCAGTACCTTCCATTGTTATGGAGCTTATAATCTCTGATGCAATCATGCATTAACTGAGTAATCACAAGCTGTTAGCACCAGAATAACATGGCTTCCGAGAAAAGCGCTCATACACTATGAACCTGCTAATTGTAAGCAATAGTTGGACTGACGCGGTGGATGTGGAGCAGGACTTGATAATATTTATCTGTATTTCTCAAAAGCGTTTGATGGCTTATACCACCAAATTCTCCTCTATCAAATGCAGCTGTATAGTGTTGGTGACCCACTGCTGCCTTGGATAGGCAATTTGCCGTACGAGCGTAGGTTAGAATTGAAAGTACGGGAATCCCTGTTCGACGCAATTGAGGTAGAGTACGACGTTCCCAAAGACTCAGTGCTCGGGCTCCGTCTAGCCTGGAGTATTATAAACCATCTAGCGAGGTTAATTCTTTTGCTTTCTTTTCATTTGGGGATGATATCAAGCTACGGCGAGCGCTCAAAGAACCAAACGACCAGGAAAAGCTCCCGCGTGTCCTCAACACGCTGGAATACACTACCGTTCAATGTAGAAAAATGTCAGTGTTCAATTACGCCCTAGACATGACTACGCTTATATGCTTGGATCACATGTATTGTAAACATCCTACTAAGAAAGCTAATTTTAAGTCATCTTAACTATACAAATCAGTCAGAGATAGCTACGAATAGAGCTAACTAGCACGTCGGCTTACTGCGGCGAGCATTCGGAATATTCGACCCATCCATCTTCACCATGATGCACAATACTTATGTGCACCCTCGAGTTGAATACGTCATCCAAGCTTGTCAACCTTGGTTTCAACGCAAAGTAGAAGTACTAGAGATATTAAAACGTGTGGAGACCAAAAACGTCAATGGCCTACGGTTATTTCTACCGTCAAAGGCTGAAGTCACTGGGAGTTTTCAGTGGCCGCTACCGAAATCTGTGCAGCCTTCTTATATAAGTCTATCAAATATTGAGTGATTCTAATCACTAAGCAGCCACTTTTTGAAACTTAGCAATAACACCAATCTCAGTTAACCCTCTGCAATTGTGTGCGCAGTATAGCGGCCTGGAAGGACGGCGGAATTACTTTTCTCTTCGGGTTTGCCAACCCTGGAACGTTCTTCCAATATTCGTTGTTGCCTTCCTCAACTTGGTTATTTTCAAACAACGATTAAATATTGCCCTTGGCCTCCATCACTTTGTTGCCTAAACTGGGCAACTTTGTAATATATTGATTATCCCTCCAAACCGGATTAACATTTTACATAATCCTGAGGAGCCGGTACAGAATTGAGTCTGCTCGGTTTTACTCTTCGTACGGAGTACAACCACTATAACTCTCCACATTTTGTCTTCTCGTTCGCATACAATTCCATGTACTCTACTATTATTCAGTAGCCTCTCTACTACAAAAAAGCTCAAACAAAAACTCATCCATCTTTTGATAATTGTAGTTTTACCCGCATCTGCTGTGAGAGTTGTCAGACAGCTGCATTTTAACCGGCATAAATCGGCGTTCCTAGTTCAGAATTCGTTGCTGATTTCACTCACTCGGCAACATCATTCGCCTACTTAATATTTGGTTTGGCAATCAATCATCCGTTTGGTAACGAGTCACAAAATTTCCCGCATGCTAGTTGGTATAATGCTACTCATTCATCTTTAACATCCGTCGTGTCCCGAGTTATGTTGTTCACCAGCCATCGCAGGTGGCTAGTTACTCTTTGTATAGATGTGTCTGACCATCAAGAAAAACAGTTTTTCATAATCATTTCTTATCTACTGACACATGAATTTACGTACATTTTGCACATGACTAACTAGCAGCATTGTAGAAAACAAATCAATCTCGACTAACTATTTATTTAGGAAATCCAACGAAACGGTACAAAAGTTCTGTTTCGCTTCTATGCGTGTGTGAATCACAAAACGAAATAGATGAAGCAACAAAACTACTGATGTGGCGTTGTCGGAAAATACTTCTAGTAATAGTTTGAGCAAGCTTCTCTGCCATTTAGATTGAGGTCAGTACAATTAGCCCGATCACCACGACTCAAACAGATTAGGACATAATCGGCCCACATTCTTGCGCATGCGGTAATACATTCACGTCGGGATTGGAACGTATTTGTGCGTCGCTAACAGAGACCAGCGTCAACAAAACCTGTGAAAGAAATGCGAGGTAATACGCAATGAGGATTTTAGATGTCAGCGTTTTCTAGAATATATTTATGAGCAGGTGGACCGATATCACTGAAATATGTACGTATTCGTAACATTCAAGCAACTGCGCAAAAAACAGCATAGATAATGGTTATATGCAATCAAATAAAATATACTCAAGATCAGAAATTTCCCAGTTGCCAGGGCTCTTTGATATTGTTGGACAATGCATTGTTTAAAACATTCCTAATATCCAGATATATATGAGGTTGTATTGAAACGTCATGTTAGTTGACAAAAGGATATGCACCAGACCGAAACACGTCCTCATCTTCGGATTGTTAGATACTTCTCCGACGACCTTCTATATATATGCTTAATAATGACACCCGTTGAAAGAGTTCAAGTCCGCGAATCTGCAATATTGCGCACAAACTAAGAGCAAGCGAAAGAGGTATTTGTTGACGCTCGGTCCAGTCAGAAGTGAGATTTCTTGTTAGTTGGCTCAACGTTAAATGCACCCTCCTTTATGGTGTCGCTGTTGTTTAGCGGCATATTCGCGTTTACTAAAAGTATACCGCAAAATGTAATCACACCTTTTGTTCCGTAGATACCCTCGGGAAGCTCTGACGCCTGCTTTGCACAGAGTAAAATATATACGAATAATTAACCAGCTGCAATCAGGAGTATCGAATTCGGAGCGACAACGAATGTTCGACGATCCAACCTCAATGACAAATTGATCAAACGCATCATACTGCGGTTCAGCGGTCATTCACTAAACGCCTCATAACATATTCCACGACATTGTCATAGATGAATCGATTGGTTATTTTATAGCTTGAGTCCCTACGGATGCGACGATTGAAGAGTTATCTTGTTGTTTTGTGTGATGCACATGCCAAAAGTACATTCAGTGTATCCAGCAGTATTACGCAAAGCACCGGCTGTGTCGCATTAGAAACAAAAACGATAAAGTAATACTGCTATTTTAAAAACGTACAAATCGGACAACTGTTTCCTCTACCAAATCTTTGCATTGCGGCATAGACTTTCAAGTACTGTACATAACATTCAATCTGGGATAAATTTTCGGAAAGCTATTTGTTCAGTTCTCAAAGTTGAAAAATTTAACCATATATTGCGTCAAACTACAAAATGAACATCTTTATGAACCATCGCAAAATGTATATAATCAGGATGCCCGGTTTTCTCTTTAGTCGCTAGTTTAGATTGATTCCCTCACAACTAATAGTCGGAATAAATTATTTTGTCTAATACCGAAATATTTTCAGTATTGTATTACGCTTAGGCTTGCCGAAGCGAGAACTGTTTCTAGTATTGTCCATTTTATTTCTTGGTACTCTTTGTGCACTACCAACTAACCTTGGTTCTTCCCTGGTAGTCCCAATTCAGGCAATCCCCGCAGTCTTCCATGCTCGGTAAAGTTCAGTTCGCTTTCAACCTCTTTGCTTCCCGATTGGCTTCACCTGACGGTATCAGCTGAAAATCTACCAGGAATTGCCCTACTTATAAATATTTCGGAAGCTTAATTATCCACGTTTGTTGCTTGCTAAAAGCTGAATCAGACAACCGTCAGACTACATCTCATGCTAGCCTAGCGTATCACATTTAAATTATTGTGGTTTTCGTTCTATTTCTGACAACACTGGCCGATTCCTTGATGTGATGATTAAAGCTTCCAGGCTAATTAGCAGCATCCACGCAAGGCAAATTACCACATACCCACTGGCGAAGAAAATATGCTGTACTCATTTGAGCCGGGCTGAATGGTTGTAGTGTTTATCTCCGTCCATTTAGCTGCATCCTCAAAGTGTTAGCCTACCTGCTCTTCACCAACATCCGTATAATGACGGCCCCATTCCCTATGACAGGGTCTAAAATAGAGGGTCTACAATATGACGACATATTTGTTCATAACGCCGGCCATTAACATATTAGTCAAGCTGATGACGGCTAACTTGCTTTTAAACCACATCAGCGTATGACGAGATGAGGTGCAGAGGTGCGGAGGAAACCTCTCGAGGGATTACACCGCATGGACGCTGGTGCGCAGGCGACGGTTCCACGGAAAATCGTGCTACATTGCTTGAACTGCCGACTACAAATCCTTTTGTTCCTATTCAATTTGCTTCGATATTTTATTAATTTTAACTAGATGAACTCCATAGAAAATACTGCGAATCTTTCACCAAACGAAAATATTTCGACATCATCCGATTTTGTTGGGCTGCATGATAAGTACAAGAACATTGTCTGTCTCGCAATTTCGAGAAATATTCAAGGCACATTTTATTTAATGCAACGGAGGAACGTAGTGGGTAATTCCCCACCCCAGCAGTTCCATTTCTTCCGTGTTGGTCACCGCGCGTTGTGGTGTTAAGCAAATAGTTCATGACGGTCGATGAGTGTAAACTAGGTGGCAACGGATCGTACGAGGAGCAATAGCGAGACCTCTTCATCCAGGGGCAATATTATACTTATTACGCAAATCATTTCCAGCAGTCTGCATTTCTAATCTGCTTTTCTCACTGATCGGTGTATGCTGGAATGACCATTGGCGCATCCTGAGTTGCTGATTTCCTTAATCATTGCGATCCAAACGTGAAAAATTAGCTTACCTAAATTAGGTAAAAATCGATTCCCAGTACAGCTTTAACAAATACGGCGAGGTATTGCTTATGATTGCACACACCGTCCTTCCTTATCAGATATCCATGTCTACAGCAGTATGAGGAAGGTAAGGCTACCGACAAAATAATTTTGAGTGCTCAATTTGTGAGCGAAAAGTCTATCAGTGCGACGGCCAACAGCCGATAACTGGGCATTGTACCGCTCAATCCGAGTAAGATTATTTCTGTATTTATAAAATTACACAACCTGTAGGTTGGGAAAACCTTGAGCCCAAAGGAACAAATTCATTTATTGCACACTCAGCTAGTTTAAACCACAATGCTTCGCATATACCATCTATTCCGACGGTCATCGACAGTTTGCTTCGGGACACAAATTGACAATAACTTCCCTGTCGTGTACGCCCGAAACACACGTGTGCTGACAAATGTGAAGCGACTGACCTCAAAGGTTATTGCGTCAATTCTGTGTAAATATGGACATAATCACAGCTCCATTGACACATGCCCGATGGCGGCGATTATACAGCATCTCCCATGCTCACTTCTGCTACTATCGACTCACACTTAATGGAACTGATGCTATCTATCATTAACTATGCAACGAAGGAGAGCACATGTATATGCCGATTTCGATTATCCGAACACTGCTACATAACGTGCAGTACATGAGAGATGAGTCAGGAGGGTTGCATTCTATCGAAGAAGTTCGTTGGCAGTCGTCCTTCTGCATTCACAGTGATTCCCTTCCTCTGTGTTTGAGTGTTGTGCAAAGTGTTTGGTTCATGTTGAACGGCAAAAGCAATACTGTGTTTAAAACTATAGCACAGCACCAGGTTATTCGAGACACGGGTTACATCAAATAGGAAATACAAGATTGCGTAACAGTTCAAAAGTAGACTGGTGAAAACAAATGGTGTCAAATACCGTGGATTAGATTCGGAAAGGTTATGACTAAACGTGAACGGATGATGTTAGCAAGGGCGAGTGTCAGCTTGTTAACTTGTCGAGCAGACGAATGACAACATGAATGCAAATAAGAATGAATGAAGGATATGTACAACTAAGGCCAAGTTAGTTGGTATACAGTTGAGTTGAACAAGAGCGTAGGTTAGGCGTAAACATGCTCTTTCCGGAAGATGTAGTACCCCATAAATGTCGGGGGAAATTGAGGCGACCGATAACAAAGGTAAAATTGAAGGCTGTTATATTTAGTTAGAACAGCAAATTTTTATTCGGGCTTACTATTGGGATGGAATGGTTTCTGACATGCAGCGCTGACTTGTTGGATTTTTTTCTCGATGAGGAAAGCTGCAATCTCACCATTGGTTTATCTTCAAGTGTATGGCATTACTTTGATTTTACTTAGATGTAACCCAAAAATATGCATCCATACATTTATTGCGGCAAATGAGAGAGCGGTTTTCGTAATGACATGGAACTCGTCCTTCTTTCTGTACAAGCAATCAGGCAGTGACAATTTGTGAAACCTTCTGAGAGAAAGCGTCTACTCTCATATCAAGGAATTACTAATACTGCAAGGGTGTTAAAATGGAAGGCTTTTTGGTGCAAAACATTGTTCTATCTGCTCATGAAACTTCCATTTTTCCTCATCTTCGCTGAGGAAATACTAATTCTAGGCTACTTCCAGATAATCCAAATGCGGTACAAGCTCCTCAGCTAGATTCTGTGGCGTTTCTGTGTCGCCCTTAACCTCTTAAAAGTCACAATACCTGGACACTGTCAAGGTCTCCACTGTGAGAAGAAATTACCCAGAATGTTATCTTTCTTTTGAACCTTCCTATTTTGTCATTTGCATTGAATATGTTTACAGCTGTTCATCGTAGTGCTTCGGTTACCTCATTTATATTAACGAAGAAATCGAACAAATATGCAAGCCCTGCCAACCACATTCTCTCAGTCATCCGGGACGGGAAATCCACTTGATGATCCATGAAGAAAACGGGGTACCCTCTGCGTAATTCGAACAAAATCATTATTATACTTCCACGTGGTGCCAGCATAATTTCGTGTGCATCAGCAATATCGTCACACTGAATATTGAAGTGTTGGTTGTTCATGGGTTGAAAGTTAATGGAATTACTATTTCACTTCCCTATAGAAGATTGCTTTGAGACTGGGTATCATTCTATCCGCACTTGGTTGGTGATCAATAGTCCATTAGCTACTTATGCAGGCTTGGCAACGGCTTCGATGCTTGCCACAACACCAGAAAGCATTCCGGTCATTGCGCTGGCAATATAATTGCGAATATTGTTGCAATTGGCCTCTGGAATATTATTTTTGTACATAGTTATTTACGATGTTGAATATCACCGCCCACTATTGTCATTGGGTAGAGGTTTACCCAAAGCACGTCTTCTCCTGGAAATGTTGGATTTTTCTATGTCACAAGCACATGTAGCACTGTAAGTGTGACCATGGCTAATACAGTTGGAGAGCAAAGTGAACGGATCTGATGCGTGAGGTTAACTTATTCTTAACAGCCATTGCAAATGCATTAATTCTTCGAGATACGATATCATTTGATGGTGGTATTGGAGACAGATGGATGTACCGAGCCATTTGGACTGCACGTCGCTTGATATGTTCCTCGGTTACTGTGTGAGGTTCTGCTGTCAACGCAATATGATAACTAATCATATAAATTGCTTCAGTAGCTTTTCCCTTTACCGTCTGAGAAGCAGGATGCATGTACGTTCTGGTGGTCAACAGTTCATTTCGCCTGCGATCAGTTAATCGTTTTCTACCCGTACAATCCGCAAGAATATTTCAAAGCACCGCCGCAAGTCTACTGGCACCATTGCACTGTTAGGAAGCGGATGTTTGCACAACACACACTGTGGGCAATTGTCACTAGACTATACAAATCCAACAGAAAGATAACTGTTGCTATAATTACTCCTCTTATCTAATTGTACAGAGGCTCCGGTTCGCAAAGATGTATGTTGCATCCTCTCTTTTAGTATAGATATGTCGAACATAACAGTTTTTGCATTCCTAGAAGGCACAATACGAGACCCAAACATTACTATATCGTAATTCCACAACGAATAGTTTTGTCACAGTAAGCAATGTTTCAGCCTTTAGAAAACGGTCCATGTTGATTGTGTGTCCGAATGCAAAAATGGGATTTATGCAGCATATGCGTCCAAAACACGCCTCGAATTTGATTACTATTATAATTGCAGCTTTGAATGAAGTAAAAATTGAAGCAAATCTAACATGCACCTTTCGTGACGTCACACAGAAATCAAGTAAGCACACCCATAAAAGTCCGAAATCTTCACGCTTTACTTACGGGCTTCTGCGGTTGGGATTGTGCCATTAGAACTCGCCGGTTTGCTGACTTCAGAGGATAGCAACTTTAGCAATGACCGCATAAAGGAGCCCTAGGTTATGAGGTGGTTTTCACCTTCTTCCGGGAAACAGAGCCTGGGTTATGTGGACTTGCGCCTACCCATGTAGCCTCTACCCATCTCATCACTGTGAGATTAGCACACAAAGCCACTGACGTTTAACAATTTTTGTTCACTCATATTTTAAATTCTTGTCGAGAACTTGGAAGGATCGTGTTTTACATGCACCAAGCAAAATACTAATGTAGACCGGCAACTAACTTTCCAGATTTTTCACAGTAGGTTTGTCATCAACCTATAAGCTAAAACAATCACTTCCAGAAAAAAGTATAATATCATATCTGGTTAGACCAAGAGAAAGCAAGGCCACCGACGCTTAACAGCTAATTCAACTATGCTTACTTCCGATAAGTGCAATTGTGGGCACAAACAGGTGTCTAGGAGCAGCGACTTGATTAATTCTTATTGCAACCAAACATGCACTCATTACCATTACAAATTGGTTCAATGTTCAATTTGAGTAGTTCCCAGAGAAAAGATTTTGTACCGATCTCATGCGGTGAAATCGTTTATCGCGGTGGTTTCAGTGACCAATTGCTTAGGTAGAATTTAGTGCTAGGTGGTAGGTTGGCACAGTCACCGTCAGTTACAGGTGGGACCATCGTGCTGCACCCCAAACCTAACACCCGATTACACTGCTTCCGGTGCTTTCTGGGGACATTGCATCTGCAGTTGCTGAAGCATTCAGGGAGATATGCTGAGATGTAGAATCCGCGTGCAGGAGCAGCACAGAGTCCGCTGAAACCGCAAATGCACCACAATACTTTCATTAGTCTGTGTTAGCTAGTCGGTATTTGTCGATGTTTGGGAAGGAGGTAAACCTGCTCCTCGTTGAGCTCTCAAGGAAGTTTGGTAGCGCAGAGCACCGTCGTTTATATGAGCATCAGAGCTATCGGACCGGTGATCAATTACTGGAAAGTGCACATGAATGCTTACTCTAACACCGCTTGAATGTGTGAGCTCGTTTTGCGCCCCCCATACCAGATGAAAATGTGTCGAGGCATCCTGGAATACTCCAATTGCAGTGGTATCACATTTGCTTTGATATTCTGTAAAATGTTGCCATCAAATTTTATTTCACATTTAAGTGCCGATACACATTCAATGGGACGTAACGTGTGCGTTCCAGCGCCCGGCATTCACACTCCAATTATTTACTAATATACTGACGACTCCCTTATATATAACACTGAAGCACTCCAAACTATTTTGCCTTAATCATCATTTTGCGCGTTCTCAGACAAATGATATTACTCGTTCCATCGTCTACAGCTTCGCCGTAGTCCCCTTTTCCTTCTCTACGATAAGCACGTATTTTCCACCTCTTAACAGCATCCTCTTCTCTCTTGGAATCAAACTACTACTGTCTGTTTCTGATCCCTCTAAATCCACGCTAACTAGGAAGACTCACTGACATTGCATCAATTCAGTGGAACCTCGTCTGATCTATCTTTCGCTCATGTACCTTCTTCCGATTAATCATGCTTACTCGTTCCAGGGTATTCGGCATATGCATACTCAATGACAACTTTCAACTGATTCTCTGTTCAATGGCTTTGTTGGAATGGCATGCCGATAAGGTGCGCTACATATCTTGTAATCAATACCACTCATATATGAAATATCTTGTGAATGAATATGCATGTTTTATTTGGAATATCTGCAAACCCCGGTCGTCTAAGTTGGAGTGGGCACCAGCTGCTATGCAACAGTTTTCTTTTGTCCGTTCCAGCTTTACCTGGGTCGCAGGCTCACTGTTGCCAGGCGGCCTCACTGGCACAGCGGAACTTCGGATATCCTGACGTTTGCTTATATTCTGCAACCCGCATTGGTCCTCATTATTTCCCACTTATTCCTTTTGACTTCACTCCTACCGTGTGTTAGTTAAACCGCTGGGAAAACTGTGGTGTGGACTCCCAATTCCCGTTAACAATCTCTCCACTCATGGCTTCACTTTCGTTTTACCAGCTTGCACACTTGCCATTCGCTTGCACATTCACTGACGCGTTGGTAGGTAAAACACCCAGGTCCACTCAGTACGTCTCTAACCCAGGTTATCAATCCATACTTCGCTTCGATTTTATTTGGCATTATCATCTGTATAGAAATCTCCGACATATTGAAAGCGTTGGCAAACGTTTTCCTGAGGTCAAGTTTATTCTGTCATATGGAGTACCTTAACCACCCGCTGGCCCGATTACCTGCATAACAAATTTCTAAGCATTTGCAGACTATCAAGTATATGTTATGCATAATTTATGCTATCCTACAATCCAGTCATCCTATATATAAAAGACGTCGTGCCTATTGATTCCAACATCGAAATTATTCCTGATATTTAGCCTGCGGATTTTTGTACCAGATTTTATACGAACTAGATTCGTTTAACTCTGCTAAGCCTGCGTGAGCTCTATTACCCTTTGCAACATCAGCCCCTAGTCCTATGTCTCTTCACGTTACTGTTGTTTGCAACTGCTTTCGATACTATGTATCTACAATTCTCAGTATCAGAAAGCTTTGTGCATTTTATGACACTTGAGTACCGCTATTCATCTGACATTCCGATACGATTTCTTTCACCAATTTACGGTGTACGTTCCGAAAATCTATGCGCTAGCTACCCGAACGTAACTTAAACCGCATTTCTCACAACTGATGTACAAGACGTTTGCACTACACTGCACATAGTGATCGGACCCGTTGCACTGTATCGAGTCACACGTTTCTGAGAACCATACACATAGTCCTAATCAACACCTTTAGCATCATGTCATAAATTCCTTTCTATATAACACACGGGGAAACATATTACCTAGTGCTCGACGAAATATCAGTAATATGGAACTGCTGATTTCGCCGGTGCTCGTTACAATCCGAATGAGATTAGGGTTTTAATGAATGTTGGTAAACGTGCAGACGAAGACAAACAAAATTTTAATGTCCTCTCCCAAATTTCTATATGGATAGACCACGGGGCAAACCAGAAGAAAACTATGCTTGACACTCAGGATCTCATTCTGACATAAAACCTCCACAGCAGAAAGATTATAATGAGCTACCAACGGAAATACATTCAGTTCAAAGCGTATAAATTTACAAATTTGTACACGATGGCATCTCTCTTACAAGGCGGGCTCATTCCGTTCATCGGATTAGGCGTGCTTCGAAACTTAAAACTTGCCAAGGCATTCGCAAGTGCAGGAACAAATATACACATAAGGATTCTACTTACAGATGTCAAGTACTTGTCTCCATGTGTTTGCCCAATATTACTCAATCATTCAACAACGGCTGATTAGTGGTGCAATAAACCAAGCAACTCCGAGCAATAGAAACATTATAGTGTTGCTCATCCCAACACTGGCACCCACAGACCGCGGTTTCGTCCTGTTTGGGACTCATCAGTTCGAGATAGTCTGAGTTGGGCTGGAACTCAGAGCCTAGTGGCTCATGGTTGACGCCATAAGCACTATGCCACTGAGATCCACGAGCAACGCTTGGTCCAGCGGAAACAAAGGAGACATCTACACAACCATAGGAAAAATTATGGCGAAAAATGACCGTTAATATCGCGAGGATAATCGGTCAGATACAACCGTGCCAATGTCATATCACCGGTCGGCAGTGTTCCAGGACGCGATGGGTTTTCATCTGGCAAGCTTTCTCCTTACAAATTGCTACTGATATCTGTTTAAAAACGCTGCGAGGTGGCGGATGAGACTTGCCACTCATTAAAGTCACTGCCCCAACCAAGCATTGGAAATTGACCAATAACAATTTTGCCAAATGCTGATCACGCCCAAATAGGCGTACCTTGCTCCGTCGAGAATAAAATATTTCTTTATTTATTTGTAACCACTATCTTCATACATAGAGTGCCAGAACATCTTCCTAACGATGCTCAAGGGACCGGAAAGTATGAAATAGAACAGTGGCGATTCATTCGTGAAAAACTTACTCTGAATAATGTTGCGGCGCTATGGCTTACCAGGATACCTCTCTCACCAACTTGTAGAGGTCGCTACCATAGAATTCTAAAACTTGTGGTTCATTCAGAGCAACAAGCAAAGAATGTTTTAGATTGATGATGGAGAAATCGGAAATATCTGCCTTCTAAAATTCGGTCAAAAGTTGCAAACGCTTTGCACAGCTCAAATATTAAGGCAACTGAAGCAGCAGCATACCGACGAACGTAAAGAAGCGCAACTTGACTGCTACTTTATTTGACTCGGACGTAGGTCTAAAGGAAAATTGGGGCGCACCGTAGCCGAATCAAATTGCAAACAAGGTACCATTGCCCCATCAAAAAAGGAGTAACTGCCGACCTCCCATTGGTTGGCATTCTCCCGCAAGTGACCGCTTCACCCCTGAGGGCTCATGGTTGACGCCAAGCTCAACTTTGCATTCGTTTCCGCTGGACCAAGCGTTGCTCGTGGATCTCAGTGGCATAGTGCTTATGGCGTCAACCATGAGTCACTAGGCTCTGAGTTCCAGCCCAACTCAGGCTATCTCAAACTGATGAGTCCCAACCAGGAGGAAACCGCGGTCTTTGGGTGCCAGTGTTGGGATGAGCAACACTATAATGTTTCTATTTTACTTACGGTCTTTTTGATCGGAATGACCGAGGTCCACCTCAAGTGAACCGAGGCCTCGATAGAGGTTGCTTGTAGCAACCCAACCACCAGCGGATTCTCCAAGCTCAACTTTTCAAATCCGAGCATATAAGCATTCCCCCCGTCATATAGCTTCTGAGATAGCGTTGGATTAGTTAATGCCAAGTTAGATGATAGCACCTACCGACCGATCGAAAGTTAATATCCAAGAAGTTCTGGTAGAGAAGTAATCATCATATATCTTTCGTCAGACTGAAATATGCAACTTAACTGAATTGTATTTGTCTTGTCCGTTGTTTCACGGTGAATAAAATGTTATCTTAACATCTTAGAAGCGAGAAAACAATCCATTACCTAGCTGTCTCAAACAAATCTAGCTACGGCATTTCTGGGCACATCAAGAACTGCGTGACTTGGTTGAGAATAGTTAGCTGTAGAAAAGCAAAAATGCAACTTCCTCCGTCTGTAACGTGTTCAAATCATAGCGAAATATAGTTGCTGAGTATTTCACTTAAGATCTGCGATGAAAACAGGAATTTGTTTTGCAAAATGCGTCTGGTAAATTCTACTGAGTTGGAATTGTCGTTCGATAGTGTGGTTTTCTCGCGTGACAAACAAGTGAGCTGCTAGTTACCAAGACAATAACAAATATTATAACATTTGCTCCATCCTGTGCGTATTAGACAAATTGGATTTGGAGCACGTGCCACAAGTTACGGCTTAGTAGTAGCACCAGGATTCGGATTTCATCGACCACATGTGGCTCGCCGTCCCACACCCACAACTTAAGCGATGTAAATCCGTAACCGTTTCCTTGTTTCCCGTAAGCACAGTGCAAACCTCTTTGCACTCTTGACATCTGAATGCAGTCGCCTTGTTCTCTGATTTTAATACCCTTTCTCATATCACCAAATGCAGTGCACCCCAAATAAATGCAGCGTACTTAGCGATTTCGAGCGGGGTCGGAAATATTTTTGGTTACCCTGAACGCGTTGCAGGTTGGGTTGCGGCAGATGGAAGACCACGCAAAGGCTCACCACGTTACATCAGCGGAGATTGATCTACTATTGGCCATTTTAGTAAGCAAGCCAGGTTTTGCCAACTGTCAATCCCGCAACAACGACATTTTGTAAGCAGCTGGGTAAAATGATGGGACACAGCTGGACCCTATCATACATGAAGTGGATTTAGGCAGGAATATTGCCACACAACATTGTTCGAATTTTCCCTCTGGAGTAGACGGCACACGTGATCTTCGTTAACGGTCGCCTCAATTTCCCCCGACATTTATGGGGTACTACATCTTCCGTAAAGTGCATGTTTACGCCCTACCTACGCTCTTGTTCAACTCAACTGTATACTAACTAACTATACCTTCGTTTTACATACTCACTTGCATTCATGTTCTCATTCGTCGGCTCGACAAGTTACCATGCTGACACTCGCCCTTGCTCACATCATCCGTTTACGTCTAAGCGTTGCCTTTCCGAATCTAATCCACGGTATTGGAAACCATTTGTTTTCACCAGTCTACTTATGAACTGTTACTCAATCTTGTATTTCGTATTGGATGTAACCCGTGTCTCGAATAACCTGGTGCTGTGTTATAGTTATAAACACAGTATTGCTTTTGCCGTTCAACATGAAACAAACACTTTGCGCAACGCTCAAAGACGGAGGAAGGGAATCACTGTGAATGCAGAAGGACGACTGCCAACGAACTTCTTCGATAGAATGCAACCCTCCTGACTCATCTCTCATTTACTGCATGTAATGTAGCAGTGTTCGGATAATCGAACTCGGTATATACATGTGCTCTCCTTCGTTGTATGGTTAATGATAGATAGCATCAGTTCCATTAAGTGTGAGTCGATGGTAGCAGAAGTGAGCATGGGAGATGCTGTATAATCGCCGCCATCGAGCATGTGTCAATCGAGCTGTGATTACGTCCAGACTTACACAGAATTGACGCAATAACCTTTAGAAGGTCAGTTGTTTAACATTTGTCAGCACACGTGTGCTTCGGGCATACACGACTGGGAAGTTATTGTCAATTTGTGTCCCGAAGCAAGCTGTCGATGACCGCCGGAATAGATGGTTTACGCGAAGTATTGTGGTTTAAACTAGCTGAGTGTGCAATACATGAATTTGTTCCTTTGGGCTAAAGGTTTTCGGAATGTGTTCTTTTCGCTTACGTGTCTTTTCGACAAAGGTGGACAGCCCGGTGTCCTATGTGTACGTGCATTCAGTCACTCGTGAAAATAGGAATCAGACAAGCAAATAAACAGCGGCATCCGTCGATATATAACATGAACATATTTAATGCATCAGTAATAGCTATGCCTATAATTTATGGGTTGCGGACCTTTAATAAATTCAGAAATACGCTTACTCGGATTGAGCGATACAATGCCCAGGTATCGGCTGCTGGCCGTCGCATTGAGACAAATTCGCTCACAAATTGAGCACTCAAAATTATTTCTCGGCAGCCAGGCTTTCCTCGTATGCCTTTATGACGATGTAGAAAAGGATATCTTATAAGGAAGAACGGTGTGTGCACTAAGAAGCAATTCCTTGTGGCATATGTGTAAGCTGTACTGGGAATCGAATGTTACCTCTTTGATACGTAATTAAATTTAGTCAAGTTTAGACCGCAATGAGTACGGAAATCAGTAACTCAGGTTGCGCGTATGATCATTCCAGCATACGCTGATCAGTTGCACTTGCTGTGTGAGGATTCTTGCACAGTTAGCGAAGGAATAGCGCACAGGCGGATTGTGGAAACGCCTTGATTAGGCACAGTGCAATGTTAGATGCGTGCAGCTTACTAACGTATCATCAGATAGTACAGAGTAGCAAACGTGAGTAGCTGCAGTATCGGTACAGTTTAAGATAGGCAGTAAGGAGCGGTGTAGGGAAACACATATAGTGATGTGAGGAAAGCAGCTTAGGAATGCGGACTGATGGAAATGATTTATGTAACCAGCGCAAGTTGATGTAACAACCTGTAGTGCCGCCACGGAATGAAGAGGTCTCGCCGTCGCTCCTCGTATCATCGGTTTCGACCTTGTTTGGACTCATCAACCGTCATGGATTATTGGCCTGATGCCGTAACACGCATTGAACAAAAGGGAAGCAATGAAACTGCTGGGGTACAGAATTAGACAGTAAGTTTTACCACGCATTAAGTGAAAAATATCTTGAATAAATCTCGAAATTGCGAGAAACAAACGAATATTTGTTCTTATCATGCTGTACAACAAGTTCGAATGATGGAGAAACGTTTTCGTTTTTCAAATATGTCGCATTATTTTCTGATGTGTTTATCCAGTTAAAAGTAAAAATGTCTCGAGAATAATAAAGTAGCAATAAAGGACTTTTAGTCGGCAGTTCAAGCAAAGTAACACTATTTTGCGTGGAACCGTCGCCTACGCACCAGCGTCCATGCGATGTAGTCCCTCGAGAGGTTTCCTCCGCACCTCTGCACCTCATCTCGTCATACGCTGATGTGGTTTAAAAGCAAGTTAGCCGTCATCAGTTTGACTCATATGCTAATGGCCGGCGTTATAAGCAAATATGTCGTCATATTGTAGACCCTCTATTTTGGACCCTATCATAGGGAATGGGGCCGTCATTATACGGATGTTGGTGAAGAGCAGGTAGGCTAACACTTTGAGGATGCAGTTAAATTGACAGAGATAAGCGCCCCAACCATTCAGCCCGACTCATTTGAGTACAGTATGCCATTTGTACCAGTGGGTAGATGGTAATTTGCCTTGCGTGGGTGTTGATAGACAACCTGGAAGCTTTAATCATCATATCAGGGGATGGCCCCAGTGTTGTCAGAAATAGAACGGAAACCATAATCATTTAAATGTGACACGCTAAACTAGAATAAGATGTAGTCTGTCGGTTGTCTTATGCATTTTGTAGCAATCAACAAACGTGGATAATTAAGCGTCCGAAATATTTATGAGCAGGACAGCTTCTGGTAGGTATTCAGGTGGTACTTCCAGGAGAAGCTAATCGGAAGGAGAGAAGTGGTTATCAGATTGGAGTTCACCGAGCACGGAAGACTGCGGCGATTACCTGAGTTGGGACTACCAGGGAAGAAACAAGGATAGTTGGTTGTGCACAACGAGTACAAAGAAATAAAATGGATAAATTTAGGACAGGTTCTCGTTTCGGCAAGCTCAAGCGTAATCTTATACCGGAACTTTCTCGGTATTAGACAAAATAATTTGTTATTAACTACTAAATGTGAGGGAATCCATCTCAAGGGGAGACAGAATAGAAAACCGGGCATCCAGATTAAATACATTTTGCGATGGTTCATAAGGATGTCTATTTTATAGTTTGACTCAATATGTGGTTACAATTTTCAACTTCGAGAACTGAAAGAAGAGCCTTCCGAAAAGTTGTCTCAGGTTGAATGTTATATACAGTACTTGAAATTCTATGCCGTAATACAAAGAATCGGTAGAGGAAACAGTTGTCCGACTGGTACGTTTTTAAATTATCAACATTACTGTATCGTTTTTGTTTCAAATGCGACACAGCGGATGCTTTGAGTAATATTGCTGGATAAACTGAATGTCTTTTTTGGCATGTGCAACACACAAATCTACAAGGTTCCGCATCAATCGTCACAGCCATAGTGGCTCAATCTGGTTAGTAACCCATCGATTCATCTATGATAATGTAGTTTAGTAGGTTAGGAGGTGCTTATTGAATTAAGGTCGAACCGCTGTGTTATGTGTCTGATCAATTTGTCATTGAGCTTCAATCGTCAAACATTTATTGTCGCCCCGAACTCGGTACTCCTGATTTCAGCAAAGTAATTCGTTGCACCTCTTCTACCCTATGGAAATCAGGCGGCAACACTACTATAGGGTATCTACGAAACAAAAGGTGTGATTACTTTCTGCGGTATCCGTTAGGTAAACGCGAATATACCGCTAAACAACAGTGATATCATAACAGACAGAGCATTGAAATCTGGGCTTCATAACATGGCATCTCACTTTTGATTGGACCGAGTGTCAACAAATAATCTTTCACTTGCTAGTAGTTTGTGCTCGTTGAATGAAGTGTGGTTGTTTGGCCGACTTGTATTCGTGCAAGAGGTGTCATTTGTGAGCGTATATATAGAAGGTGGTCGGAGAAGTATCTAACAATCCGAAGATGAGGACGTGTTTTGGTCTGGTACGTATCCATTTTCTACCAACGTTCTGTTTCAGTATGTCCTCATACTTAGCTCGAGATTAGAAATGTTCTAAAAATGAATTGTCCAACAATATTAAAGAGCCCTGGCAACTAGGAACTTTTGATACCGCGTGTTGTTTAGTTGTTTGCATATAAACATTATCTATGCTGTTTATTGTGCAGTAGCTAGAATATCAAGAAGACGTGCATATTTCAGTGGTTTCGGTCCACCTATCCATAAATATACTTTAGAAAAGGCTGACATCAAAAATCCTCACTGCGTATTACCTTGCATTTCTTTCACAGGTTTTGTTGACACTGGTCGCTGTGCGCGCATCACTGATAACCGTCCAATCTCGAGATGAATGTTTTGTTGGATGCGCAAGAATGTGGGCCGATTATATCCAAATGTGTTTGAGCCGCCGTATTGGGGCTCCATGTATTAATCTGAATGAAAATATCAGGGGAGTTTGCTCAAACTATTGCGAGATGCACTTTACGACAACCCCGCATCAGTAGTTTTGTTGCTTCGTCTATTTCGTCTTGTGATTCACACACGCATAGCAGCGAAACAGAAACTTTGTACCGTTTCGTTGGATTTTCTAAATAAATAAATAATCGAGATTAAATTGTTTTCTACAATGCTGCTCTTTAGTCATGTGCAAAATGCACGAAAATTCATGTGTCAGTAGGGAAGAGATCACTATGAAAATTGTTTTACTTGAGGGCTATGCGCATCTACAGAAAGAGTACCTAGCCACCTGCGATGGCTGTTGAACAACGCAACACAGGATGTTGAAGATGGAAGGGTAGCATTAGTCCAACTATCAAGCTAGACATTTTGCGAAGTGTCATAAAACGTATGATGGATTAGCATAGCGAGTATTAAATAGATGATGTGATTTATTCCGGATGCGAAGAAGCAGTTGTCTGACAATTCCCGCAGCACGATGGGGGTAAAACTACAATTATCAACAAAAAGCTAAGTTTTCTGTTTGAGCACTTATCTAGCAGCTACACTGCTGAATAATAGTAGCGTGTGGAATTGTATGCGTGCGACGAGAAGACAACACATGTTAAGTTATAGTTGTTATAATCCGTGAGAAGAGTAACTGAAAACGAATATACTCACTTTTGTACCGGCTCCTCAGGTCTATGTAACATGTTAATCCGGTTTGGAGGGATAATTAATATATTACAAATTTGCACGGTTTAGGCAATAAAGTGATGGAGTCCAAGGGATGATTCAATCGTTTTTTGGATAATTCCAACGTGGGGGAGGAAACAACTAAGTTTGGAAGTGATTACTAGGGTTAGTCATCCCAAAGAGAAAATAATTCCGCCAGCATTCCAGGCCCTAATACTGTGCACACAATTTCAAATGGTTACCTCTGAGATTAGTGTTATTGCTGACTTTCAGCACGTGATTGCATACGTGATTAGGGTCACTCAATATTTGGTAATTTAAAATGAGATCGCTTCACAGCCTTCGGTTGCAGGTCAATGAAAACCCAGTGAATGCAACCATTGACTGTGGGACAACTTTCCTAGACCACTGAGGTTCTTTGTGTCCACGCGTTGTGGTGTGTCTAGTAATTATAATTCGTATTGTAAAGCGCTGAAACCATGCCGTGGTATTCCAAATACTAAGTCGCTCATGCGTCATGCTCATAACATAATAAAAACTGTTCAATCACAAATCCCTGAAACAGAATGTCTATGTTTACCTTACAGGTCAAGCGCAGAAGAGCTTGATACAGCGTAGCGCGAGATTCTTAAACAAAATGTACAGGAATTGTGTGCAAACGTAGAAGAAGTGAAGTACGCTAAACTGCTTAAAAGCCTAGAACCAAATCAACCAGTGTTTAGTTTCCCTTTGATCCGGAAAGAAATGTGTACAATCTCTCCAGCCTACAGCTGAAACATTTGTAACGATTGGCATAGGCACATGGACGAAAAGTTTGCTTTTCTCAACCTAGTTGTAGACAAGTCCATCTAGAGACATAGTTTGAACATCTGATGCAACAACTAGACGAGCTGACGCCTACTTCTTCACTTAGAAAGGAAACATTCAGAACCACCCTGGTTCATCTCACGCAACAATATATGAGTTACGAAGCCAAATCCCCAAATCTCCTTACTATGAAGCACTGTGATGTCGTCAGGGAAGTGAGATCTAATCCCGATGTGATAATTTCCAAACCTGATAAAAGCTCGGGATGGGTGCTGATGGATAAATCATACTACGTCTATAAGATACATTCCATATTGCGGGACACAGAATGGATCATTGCGTGAAACTATACAGAAAAATAAGACCGCGCAGGATGAGCACAATATCATACAAATATTGAAGGAGTTGAAACACATGAAGCTGATAGATGGCTCAGTATTGCAACGGCTAACAGCAGTTAGATCATATCCTCCATGGGTATATGGACTACCTAAAGTACACAAACCACAGATTCCTCCGCGTCCGATAATTGACAAGCCAACCTCCGATTTTCAATCCATTGAGAAATAGATTGTAGATATTCTGGAACCAGCACGCTACGAGTTATGCCCATACGCTGTGAGAGACACATCCGAATTTGTGAAACAAGTCGAATGCATGAGAGTAACTGATGAAATGATGCTTGCTTTCGAAGTTGCCTCACCTTTTCAAACGTACAGCTGGTGGAGCGACTAACTTTATTTGTGATTACGTACACCATAGGAATATAAGTGTGGGTATTCCAGTGAAGAAACCGAAGAAATTAATATTACCATGTAGTTGGAACAGACAGTTTTCCTTTAATCGAATCTACCACAGACAGATCGACGGAGTAGCGATTGAGCCTCCTCTCGTACGGATCCGTGTTGAAATTTTCCTTGCAATGCTCGAACATGGACCTATCTAATTCATCATCATTCCACTTGATTTATATTGTCGTTCCGTGGCGAACACGCTTATAGTCCGTGATGGAAACACTGATGTTTTCAGCCTATTGAACCGGTTAAATAATGTATAACCGTCTTTGAATTTCACCAGTGAAATCGAGAATGATAGTAAACTGGTCTTCTTCGATGTTTAACTAAGGAGAAAAGAAAACGTTTCACTAGCAAGAAGTGTGTTTCGGAAAACGACGTGGGACGGTCAATGCACGTATTTTATCAATTCCGTACCCCTGGAGTAAAAAGGGGACCTTGTTCGTTCCCCATACTATTGCGCTGCCAAATTATGTAGCCCAGAGATATTAGAGGTTGAAATAAACAATATTTTCGAAACGTTGCAGTTTCTTCCACACCATTAATTCGACTCCCAGTATCGCTGTATGCTGCTGTGCATTTGACTTGTGTGCTGTTCTGTAGAAGTCCCTATCTTTTTCCGCTATTCCAAGACCCGTTCAGAGCTGACTTTGCAACCGTTTTCTTGATACAGCTGTAGTATATAGCCTGCCTACTTTTTCAAAACTACTTTGACACTCCGTATCACACCAGCAGCTAGCTGTTTCTTTTGCATCCGATTACTGAACGGGTTACGTGATTATTCTCATGGGTCTCTAACCAGGCGTAGCAACTCCACCGGCTATGACCTAAGTTCGGACGATATAATCTACCACTGTTGACCCATTACGCAATCTACAACTTAGTCGCATATTTCACTACTTACTAGGTTCTTCTGATTCCCTCAACACATTCACCGGTTGACAACACCTGATCCTCCCGGTTTCCACACAGGACAGCTGTTGCGTATGCTAGAACAATTCGGACAGCATTTGCCTCACTTTGGAAAAATATCGGGTCTCGTACTTGCATACAAAACAACGGATCAGATGTATAACATATTCGGCCACTCCACTGCTTTTAATCAACACAACATTACCAAACATGTTGTATGTATACGTTAACATAGTTCTGTACAATTCCCTTGGCAGTTTGCTCGGACCGTGTTTCTTTTCCCCTTCTTCTAAAGGATAACATTATCTGAAAGCAACGTCTTTGAGGACATACCTGCGACGATCCGCTGACCAAGAAACCAACACAGACCATTGAAATCATCCGCACAGCGCAATTATGACACACAAAAGGAACCTGTAAAACACATCAAATCAATGCAAATCACCTGAGTCTTCCCACTTCAACAGTTCCAACTACTTGCCGTCGATTCCGATGGAGACATCTACACAACCATAGGAAACATTTTGGCGATACATGACTGTGAATATCGCGAGGGTAGTCGGTCAGATGCAACCGTGTCAATGTCATATCACCGGTCGGCAGTGTTCCAGGACGCGGTAGGTTTTCATCTGGCAAGCTTACTCCTTACAAAATGCTACTGATATCTGTTTAATAACGCTGCGACTTGGCGGATGAGACTTGCCACTCAATAAACTTACTGTCTCAACCAAGCATTGGCAAGTTGACCGATAACACTTCTCATTAATTCTCTGCATATATCTGCTCTCGTACGACTGTGCCTATTAACTCAGTGACATGTCACTAATCTTAAATTAGTTTTGTACCTTTTTTTTCAAGCTTCACTCACCTGACCTGTACTGTGTGCACAAACTAATCGGACTAGTTCCTCATCAACATACTCAACATTATTGATCAACTTCTTACCTCTACATCTGACATTCTGTAAAGATGGACTTCGTGCAATCTTTGGGCCATGTGAGCACACACAACTACCTCAATCTGTACTACTCCTCGTCTTGGTCCTGTTAATCATGCTATCATATACAATGTCGCCAAATGCTGATCACGCCCAAATAGGCGTACCTTGCTCCGTTGAGAATAAAATATTTATTTATTTATTTACAAACACAATCTTCATACATGGAGTGCCAGAACATCCCTCTAACGATGCTCAAGGGAGCGGAAAGTATGAAATAGAACAGTGGCGATTCATTCGTGAAAAACTTACTCTGAATAATGTTGCGGCGCTATGGTTTACCAGGATACCTCTCTCACCAAATTGTAGAGGTCGCTACCATAGAATTCTAAAACTTGTGGTTCATTCAGAGCAACAAGCAAAGGATGTTTCAGATTGATGATGAAGAAATCGGAAATATCTGCCTTCTGAAATTTAGTTAAAGGTTAAAAACGCTTTGCGCAGCTCAGATATTAAAGTTACTGAAGCAGCAAGCATACCGACGAATGTAAAGAAGCGTAACTTGACTGCTACTTTAATTGACTCTGACGTAGGTCTAAAGGAAATTTAGGTCGCACCGTAGCTGAATCAAATTGCAAACAAGGTATCATTACCTTATCAAAATAAGGAGTAACTGCCGACCTCCCATTGGTTGGCATTCTTCCGCAAATGACCGCTTCACCCCTCTGTGGGTTCCTAGAGACCGATAAACTGGCTTGCTTGTATATGAATGGTCAGGGTCTTTTCAACAAATTGGCCGAACTTAAATATCGCCGAGCTTCCGGGACGTGTGATGTCATTGACGTGGTGGCACACGGAAATGACGGACGCTAAAATTTCGCTACAGGGCATTTCGCTGATCCGCAACGACAGACTCACAAAAGGAGGAGGGGTAATCCTGTACAACCGAAGCGACTTACAATGCGAAATCCGTGGCGCATTCAGCATCGCAGTTCCTCGACGCAATTTTGGGCCGCTTGCAGTTAATAAGTAGCAACGCTTGCCATATTGTCAAAAGGTACTGCCGCCTAACTCTTAACCCGAAACCGACTGCCACTTAGCGGCTGCTTTAAGATGCAGTTTACAACGAAAATACATTCAAATACTTATCATGGATCGTTTCAAAGTATATTGTGTAGCAACACGCCACGGTCGGAAAACAAATCAAAGCAGATCTACAAGGTTTCGTAACCAGGGTTCCTCTTTACAATTACATTACCCACTCGGTTCAGAACTGGTAACAGACGATCTGTGCAGAATCTTTGGCTTACCAACGAGGAGCATATAACTAGTGTTGGTTTTAGACTGCCCGTTGGATCGCAGTGTTCACGCAGTCAGCAGCTTCAAATTGGTCGGCTATGCAGCATATCGAAATGAGAAGCATTCGACTGTGCAAACCATCACAAGCTACCATGGATTATCTCAGGTCTTCAGCGCTACGAATTAGTCGTTCCTTGTCGAAGAACCACCGGAAGTCGCTAGGCACAAGTTCGTCAAGAAATTCAGTCAACTGAATGAAAACGACTTAGAGATAATAGTTTGCAAAATATAAGCAACTTTCTTTCGTTTAGAGCAATATTCGAAGATGGAAGAGAGTAAGCGACGCAGCATGGTAAGTGAACACCATAGCTGCAGCATAGGAAAAATAGAATAACTACGGAGTTTAACGTAAACACCGCACTCAACCGCTAAGAAAAGACAAAACCGCTAACAGCGGAACAGCGCAAAAACGTTCAGTGCAAACCATATGCTGATGCAAATGAACGCAGTTTTCTGCAAAATTTACAGCATGGATACTCTCCACTTGTGACGGCTGCTAACTCAACAGGAACGGCTGTGGAAGCAGCCAACGCGTTGCGGATGCAACCTGCCCACACATTGCAGAGGTTCTTACTTCCAAGCGATCTTCCAACCATTTCTTTTCCAACATTGTGTCCAGTAGGTTGTCTTGTAACAGACCCAATATCTGACATTTATTAGCATATTCATGCAAGGAATTGTTGTGCAGCAGCGTCATTCCGCAGGTACAGTAAGAAGGGTTAGTGAATAACATTTTGTGGCAGCACAACGGCGCACCTGCACATTCGGCGTAATCTGTTCGCGCTTACCTGAACTAGACATTCGGTGGAAGTTGGATCGGTCGCGGAAGACCGATCGCATGGCTTGCGCGATCATGGGATGTTAATCCCGTGGATATTTTCCTATGAGGATACTTGACGCTAAGAGTTATTTGAACGAAACCCAAAAGCCTGGCTAAACTGAAAAAGTACTTTTTGCACAACCTTGGGCAGCTTTTGTTGGAGACATTGCCGAACGTGCTCGTCAAAGCCATTCGGCGAAGGCTTCTCTGTAGCCAAAACGACGACGGGCAATTCGAGCATCCAATTCGTTGATATTTACCAACATGGGACACATTTCATCTAAAAAATTAAAGAACTTAATAAATGTATATCCTCAATTGTACACGAGAAACATCATGGAAGACTTGACCAAGTTTTACAATTAGCAATTAGCGGACTGTGAGGGCAATAGTTGCATTCATGACTAAATTGCTGTGCTGTCGCACGGTGCCACCGTTGAGTCGGGACGGACTGAAATCTAAGAGCAATGTCACGTCAAGTCAAGAAAACGTTTTTATGCACCAATGAAGGGTGAGTTTTCAGCTGTGACACACACGCGATCGAAATGGTAAAGCGAACAACACTGTAACCTTATAATGTGTTCCCATCAGTCTGATTGCCTTTAGCAGCGAAAGCAGCCTGCTAAAAGCTTACGGGTTTGTTGGAAGCCATTCATGAGGCGATAACGGCTTTTGTGGTGATAGCAATACGACGCTCTACTAAACCCTGCGCAGGAAACCGTTTTGCTGGCTTTTCACATACTGAAGTCCGACTACCGATCGCTCGAATCATGACACATTCAGTGCTGCCATGTTGTCCGGTTCATGTCCAGTTCTCACAACTGAACGTTGTGCGTTCCGTAGGTATTGCTCTGCGGTCGAGGCACGACGCATCCATAGCGGCTGTGATGTCTGGCAAACCTTCTTTTCTCACAGACAAAAGGTTCTGGTGTGCTCGGCGATCTTAGGCACACATGTGGCGTCTGTGTTCCATCTCATCCCTGACGGCAAAGCCATTGGCGCCATTGGACAGTTAACGTTTCAGTGCAGCGGTTGTACGTCAGCACCTGAGTGCAGGCGGTCCTAGCTTCACACAGAAATAAGACAACTCCTGATATTTTATTCGCTGGGTTGCATTCCTTTTGTGCACGTCATTACTGCGCAGAGCTATGGACCATTTTCCCTAGAATTGTGAAAGGATACAAAGGTCAGGACGTGTTTCCGTCTAGTGCGTATCCGTTTTCTACCATCGTTCTTTTTCAGTATGTCCTGATATATATTCCGTGATTCGGAATGTTATAAACTATGCTTTGTCCAACGCTATGATAGAGTCTTGGCATCTAAGAATGTTTTGATGTTGCGTGTTGTTTTCTTGAGTGCACGTAACCGTTACCAAGGCTATTTGTTTCTCAGTCACGGGTATATCAGGAATGCGTATATATTCCGGTGGTTTCCGTCCATCCTTTAGTAAATATACTCTAGCAATCTCTGACGTCAAAAACACGCAATGCGTATTACATCGCATTTCTTACACAGCTTTTGTTGATGCTGGTCGCTGTGCGCGGCTCACTGATAACGTTCCAATCCCGAGATGAATGTATTATTGGATGCGGAAGAATGTGGGCCGATTATATGCACATCTGTTGGAACCGCCTTTATCGGGCTAATTGTACTGAGCTCATTGAAAATGGCCAGCGCGTTTGCTCAAACTTTCCGACAACGCCGCAACAGTAGTTTTGTTGCTTCGTCCATTTCCTTTTGTGATCCAGACACGCCGTGCAGCGAAACAGAAATTGGGTACTTTTTCTTCCCATTTTCTGAAGAAATAGTTAGTCGAGATTGATTTGTTTTCTACAATGCTGCTTCTTGCTCGTATGTAAACTGCACGTAAATTCATGTGCCATTAAGGGAGAAATCAAGAAGTAACATGGTTTTGTGGTCATACAAAACTATAGAATGATTAACTAGCCACCTGTGATGGCTAGTGAACAACGTAACACAGGACAAAGAAGATGTTGAATTGCTTCTCCTTTGATGATGGGAAGATTTCTGCTCAGACGCGTGCGTTACCGGTGGGGTAAATGTCCTTTTGAAATTTTCCCAGGCATTTACTAGTAAGCATTCAGTTAAGATAGTCTAAGTTACCTCCTTAACTGGCGTGGATAACACGCCGTGCATGTTCGTATGCACTTATATTCCTCTTCTTTAGGCTGTTCCAGGTAACCTGCATAGTCAAACCATTGAGTCACATGCTCACTGCGACGCAGTAGTGTGCTTGTTGTTATTCCGCTTACCATGGATTCTTCGTTGGTTAGCACAAGGACAAGTATCGGCAGGTCGTGTTAGCTTTCCGAAATCTGGTGCGAGTTGTCACGTGGTTGTGCAAAGGGTAGCTGGGAATGACCTCTTGTAACCAGGCTTTGAACTATTTGCTATCTGTCGCCATTATTTCCAGATCGTGTACACAAACGTCGCTTGATTTGAGAATGTGACTGTATGTCATGCTCAAAGCAACGTGAAGAACGTGGTTCATTTTGGAGTCCATTACACAAGTAAAGTTTGGTGGACGGTTCACGTAGATTTTGCTGGATTTGTTACATGTAAAATTGCAGGCGCTTGACAAGTCCCGCGAGGTGGTTTGAGTGAAAACTCTAAGTGTGAGCGCGATATGTGATTCAGCTGTCTAAGGGTTTACCGAGTTAAATGTCTTGCAAAAGGTACACAATGTAAAATAGGAATTGACTGCTTGCATACAGAGCAAAATAAAGGCGGTTCAATTTAACGCCTTTCGTAAAATTATAGCGCACACGCATTTACCGCATCCTTGGGTCCATGCGACTCCTAACTTGTTGTGAGGGCATGATGAAGACACTTCGCAGTGGCACCGACTAGGTAATGTAATACGTTGTCGTAAGCGCAACATCCATATTGGTGGCGACAATTGAGTTTAGAACCGAGCCCCTAGATTGTGAAACTCGAAGAGAATTATGATTTCGTCGACATTCTAGACGAGTGTGTAATACACACAGTTCCAAGAATTTACTCTGTGCTTGGTGTTAAGGCCGTTTCAGCAAATCACATCATGTGTGATTTGGGTCAGTCAATGCCTAACGTACTAATGTGACATCACCGCGTGGCCTTCGGTATCGTTTGCTCAAAACCGTCGCAGCCATCGCTGATAAGTGTGCTTGCGTAGGCACTTGCGGTTGTGTGTTGTGCTGAGTTGTGGTGCCTCTAACACCACCACGTCGCAATTCAGCCATAGTTTTCATGCTTGCATGTCGTATACAGCGGGAAAGCGCATATACTAGTTATGCATTGTCGAGATTATTGATGCGTTAAAGATGAGTGCGGGGATGAGGTGATGTTCATTCCCTGCCCTGGACACGTCCGCCGGATCTCCTTAGACAGCTGGCCAAACGCTCGAAAACTCTGACCGTCTATTCTGTTCACGCAGGTGTTCACCTTGTTAATTTCAACCACCTCAACAGTCAGCCTCCGGCGAGTTGATTGCACCCACTTTCTAACTAGTTTGAGGTTATGCGAGTCAATCTCATGGTCCTTAGTACAGCCGTACAGGTAAGCTCATTTCACGGTGGCCGTGTTATGCGTCTTTTGTGTTCTGCTATCCTTGTGCGTAGTTATCCCGCGGTGTGGCCGATGTACACGTCTGCACCGTTTTTTCAACTAATTTTGTAGATTCACTTGGTTGTTTTATCTGTGGGAAGCGGCTGTCTCAAGTGTATTATTGCAGAGTAGAGCGTTTGACTTTTCTGGAAAACTACCCTTATGTTTTCCTTATTTAAGACCCTACGGATGGCCTCCGAAGTTTTGTAGTGTTTATAAATTCTTCACATTATTCCTCGTAACTTCCTAGTCCATCTTCCGTCAATTTTTGCACATTGGTTTTAACTCACACAATGAAAGATACACTCATCTACCATCCCAATCCACTGCGTAGTACGCCGTGGGTGAGAAGTTAAAATTCTCTGAAGTGGCGTTTCACTAACTGCCTCGGGTATCCACTAAAATGCAATTGGTTCATTGCTGCTTTCCGGGCGGCCTTCCTACCTTCGTACTCTGTGAACAGGGACTGGGTTCTGTGAAACAGAGATGATACGTTTCCAGCATGCACATGCCTTGCGTGACTTTAACTGTAGTGGCATACACCATTGTTGTCCGTCGCCTTAACATATATCGTTGTTTTTAGACCACCTGCATCCTTGTGAACTAAGGGATCATGGAATTGCAATGTTCCATTGCCAGATGCTAATTCCGTTGTGAAATTTATAGTCTCCGCAAGAGTGTTCAAGCGGTTTAGCATTTCGTCTTTTTTGTCCCGTTCTATGCTCGCAAAGGAGACATCAAGGTAGCGTCAACAAAATTTAGCTGAGCTACAAGAGTCAATCAACGCACACGTTCCAAAGTCCTCCATGTATAAATTTGCAAATACTGGGCATATTGACGATCCCATGACGAGTGATATTTCCAGAGTGTATAATCCGCTTTGGAAAGTGAAATAAGGTATGACAAGGCGCAAGTTGATTACTTCCATTATCTGATCTACCATAAGCTTTGTCCTCTCTCCCAGATTACTGTCCCCATTTAAACAGTGTTCCGCTATCCTTGAAGCGTCCCATTTTTCACATTGGTGGAGTGCGAACTAACCTCGAAACTGACAATCACTTCATCCGATTAACCCTCAAGGCCCCTCACCTTTCTCTCAAATTTATAAAAGTTCTTTACGAACGTATTCCTTTGCCATGTCAAGGGATGTAACGCGCCAGCCAAATATATAGCTAGAACGTGAGTCGGGGAACCAATGCCATCTACAATAGGTCGAGTGGGTACAGCAGGCATATGTATCTTTGGTAAGCCATACACTCCTGGCGCAAGAGATAATCGAATATGCGTTGTACCATTTTCCCGGTCCTAGATGCTCCTCTAGGTTCCTTAACTAATTACCATCGTCTGTGTTATGCTTATTCCTCACTGATATGACGGATTAGTTGTCGATAACCTTAGATGGGGCAGTCACTAGGTGCGCCACCATTTTCCTAATTAATCTGACTTGTTCATTTTCACGGTTAGTTTGCCTTCATGGGCTTTTGTGATAACAACGTACGGATCTTCTCTTTTGCATAGTTAATGCGACACGTTCCACTGACTTAACGTATGGTTCCCCAGGCTGCTGAAATATTTTGTAATGTTTACAAGGTCTGCATAAATAGCCGTTGAAGCGAATGGTTTCGTTAACAATGGAACAATGGAACTATGGTTTATTACGGGTGAAAAGCGTCGCTTAACAAGTCCCGTGGGATGGAAGTTATTGCGAAAATCAATTACAGAATAAAGTCAAAAGGGTTGTGGTGGAATCACCATAGACTTATGTGGAATAGCGGAGATGTTCGCGTATTAAACGTATAAATAAATAAATCTATCTGTTAGGCATTTGGCAAGACACCTTTTGATTGCGTTTTGTAGCCCTTGGCTAACAAGTCATAAAATGAAATGTAAGTGAGGCAATGCATCGTCGACATGTTTTTTAACTATCGCCAGATTAAGAGCAGGGACGATATAATTAGGGAGGGCGTACCAAGGCTGGCACACGCGGAGAGAAAAGAAATTGCCACGGCATTCAAGCCGGCTAAATTGAGTTGTCAAGTTCAGAGGGTGGTCTCTTAGTTTAGTGTTGTGTTTCAATTCCAGCAGCGGATGGCAAATGTGATTTGGGTTCTTCAGAATCGGATAAACCATTATGAGATCCCCCGCAAAAGCCGATATCCACTGCTGTGCATTCTTAGAAATTTCAGTCTAAGCTGATATGGTAGATGAATGAAGCCCCTGACGTTTTTGGCTGCCGGTAGTTGAGGAGTCTCTAGTGCAACGAGATCCTGGTTCTGCCACGTCTGCCACGCCTGAATAGCATATTCCACGTGAGGTCGCACGTAGGCATTAATCACTTGGGGAAATATTGAGGGTTTAAACTGACCAAATGCTCTGCGAAGAAGGCCGATGTGTTGATTTCCGGTTTTCGTCACCTTCTCTGCTTGTTTTGAACATCCGAGATCTTCCTGTACCAATACACCCAGGTCACGCTTCTGATAAACCTTCGCCAAGTTGTGGCCTCCAATTTTGAAAGCGCTCACCGGCTTGTGACGCAGATACATCACATTGCACTTACCCATGTTCAATTGAAGCAAGCCATGTAAAATTAAAGCAGCCATGTTCAATTGAACATTTCCTTCGGCTCTTATCTTGGAGTTATTGGTTGTGAATGTCAAAGCCTTCTTCAGTAGAATGCGATCTGACTTGCTCAACACTCTATCTGAATTATTAACTACGTTACTATTGCCGTTACTAGTTACAGAATTAACAGTTGGTCCGGTGGCCTTGCTGCTTAAGGACATCAAAGGTTGGAAGTTACGGTTTTGCCTATCCATTGTGATCCTTCCTTGCGTTGATTTAACGTCCGAAGCTCTTCAATAAAGCTAGTCAGAGTCTACCTGCGTTACGATAATCTGCAACTCCGAGCTCAGTCAAATGGGAAGCTGGTAGAAGGTCAATCACGTTACGGGTCAACTTATCACTCCTAATGGTCATGGAAAGGTCACAAGTTGTCCGCGTTACATGCTTATACGCGTAAGCCATCTTAACGATGAGTGCGGAGATGAGGTACTGCTCAAATTATACCAAATGTATGTTTTCAACGCTTTCTGAAATCATTACTTTTTGATCAGTTCCATGCACTATCCAAGATGTTGAATGTGCTTACAGACCTCGCGTTCGAAAATTGACAAGTAAAATGTAAATAGTCTAAAAACAACGAAATATCGTAAGCTGACGGACACACATGGTGTACTTCACTACAGTTCAGATCACGCAAAGCATGTGCATGCTGGAATGTCCTCACTTCTGTTTCACAGAGCCCAGTGCCTGTTCACAGAGAAAGAAGATAGGAAGGCCTCCCGGAAAGAAGCAATGAACCAACTGCTTGGTAGTGGATACCCGAGGCAGCTATTGAAAGACCACTTCAGAGAATTATAACTTTTCAACCACGGATTAATACACAGTGGAATGGAACGGTAGGTATTTTTTATAAACATGGAATTTCGGAGGCCATCCGGAGGGTCATAAATAAGAAAAATTAAGGTTACTTTTTCAGAAAAGCCAAACGTTTCGCTCTACAATAGTGCACGTTAAAAACCCACTTCCCGCAAATGGGACAACCAATTGTGTGTACAAATTTAGTTGCAAAAGCGGCACAGAAGTGTACATCGGCACACCGAGAGCGAACTATGCACAGGGATAGCAGCACACAAGTGACGCGTAACACGAGCTTGCCTATATGGCTGTACTAATGAGCCTGAGATCGACTTGCATAACATCAAAGTCGTTGGGAAGGGTTGCAATGAAGTCACCTGAAGCTGAGTGCTGAGGCAGTTGAGGTTAGCAAGGTGAACAGCTGTGTGATCAGAATGGACGGGCAGTGCTTTCCAGCGTGGGGAGCTCTGTGAACCCGACCAGTCTGAGCAGCGCCGGCGGACGGACCCAGGGCAGAGAATGAACGTCACATCATCCCCGCACAAATCGTTAACAGAACTTGCGTATATGACCTTGTAACGCGGTCTATTATGAATGTTTCGTGCACTAGCTGGTGTGATGCATTGACTTGTAACGCGACTGAACTCCTGCCTAATTCCTATTCGTCGCGATTATCATTACGGTTCGCAATAAGTGCTACACCAAATCTCGACTAGTTCACTCGGCCTGTCGAAAATTCGTGTCAAAAGCGAAACCTTACCCGCAAACTATACTAACTGGTTGCTTCTAAGCCATTCTAATATAATGAGTTATTGATGGGTTCCATGATTTTGCAGGCAGTTCTTACATTATATTTCGCTACTCCCATAACATTTACAACAAAATATGTAGGCTAATCGAAGGGGATTTATCGATTAGAATATAGGCTACACCGGCCGATTGCTTACTTTTTGTCTCGCTACGGTAACACTTCGAAGCTCTACCTTTTTCAAGTTACGCACATTTGCACAAATCATGCGAAAACCATCCTTTGATTTAGCTGTCCCAAGACGACGAAGCTCGACTTCCAGCGCTTTCTCCTGGCCATTAGCACAACCCACCTGTGTCAGGTTACCAACACTAAGGCAAAGCGAATTCCACCCACCACCAAACAAAGTCCCTGCTATTTGCATCAAACTGTCACGTCCCCTAAAGAACCTACCATTAATGCTGATGTATTCCCTCGCACATATTTACTTAACCTCATCAAACGTATTTGGTTCCCCAGTATTAACACCGCACTAACTGTGCTGCTTCTTAAACGCATGCCTTACATTTTTACGTTGCTGCAGTTAATCTATCCTGAACTTTGAGAATCGTCCTTGCTTTAGAATTTTGAGTACGCTCGGATTGGCGTGTCTCGAAAAAATCGAAAATAAAGTTGTTTTTATCGAGGTTTTCGTCGGCAGCTTCTAAATCGGATAGTGGTTTATACGTTCCCGGGAAAAACACTAGACGATGGCTGCAGCCCATTGAGCATCGTCAGTATTGCGGATCCACCGGATCCATCAGGATTGGAACCAATGAGCCACCAACGGCTTACACCACGATCCAGAAGCTTATGCCAATGGGCCATGGGATTCAGCTTCGGCTCGTCATGATCTACCAGCTAACTGTGATATAGCACGTCTTATCATCCACTGTCATGTAATTTACGAACGTTGTAGTGGACAGGTTTGTCCACGAAAGACACTACGTCCACTAACATAATCTATGTACGACATAGCATGGTGGTGGAGGATAAGAAGCGCTATATCGCAGTTAACTTGTAAAGCACGAAGATTCGAAGCTGTCCATCGGGGCAATGGGCTATAAGCTGCTGGCTGGTCATGAGTTCGAATCCTGATATTTTCGATAAATGCGCACTACTAACGATGTCTGACAGGCTGAAACTGCATTCTAGTGCTTTTCCGCGCTTGTGGACTACTTATGGAAAAACCAGTAAAGGAGAATATCATGTCAGTCAGGTTTACCTCACATATAAAGTATCCTGATGCACCTTAGCGTCGGACGGCCGTAAATCCCGAGGTATGCCGAAATGTACGTGTACGTAGAGTCCGATCGTGAACCAAGCAGGCAGCGATGCGCACAATCACAACAATCCAGCGGCAACCAAGGAAGAACCACGGAAGGCGAGCTCGTAACCAAGTGTGTATATACACCGTTAATTAAAACAAAGCTGCACAACAATTGCAGCGAAAAAGGTAAACGTGAAAATGAAAAATAAGCAAAATATTTAAAATCGCTACATATTATCTGGTTTGGAAGCTGCCTGCGAAGGCCTCAAACAATTATAATGAAATACCCTACTCATGAGTATAGTCAAATGGCATTTAGTTAAAATCCACAACATGAAAGTTGGTTTCTCTTTCGCTCTGCGAGTGCGCATTTCATCGATGGCACTATTCATACTTATTCTGCCTTCCTGAGAGGGGTCTCTTAGAGAGTGGAACGTTTCTCTGTTGAGACAATAATTTCGGCGAGAATCCGATGCTAATCATTTTAGCTTTGATCTAAAACTTTTAAGGGGCGGGGCTTGGTGAGTTCAGGTTGCTTGCCACCAAGGGGAAATCATTAAACCACAGGTATTTCATGTTCACCTGAGTCGCATTTAAGAGACGTGGCTTGTCTTAATATGGCTTTATGTCCCAATATGCTCTCAGCATACCTTTCCCTATTGGCTTCCGAATGCTCCACGATGTTCGGACATCGATCGCGAGTACGGGACTCAATACCGCCATGGAGCTGCAGTTTTGGATGAGGTGACTTTCCACTAATAACTTTTTCGAGCTGAATGACACCGTGGGAAACCAGTTTCATCATGGAATTGGACGAGTTAAACCGCCTCAGGATTTATTATCTCCTTTCTCACACCGCTTGCACGGTGGTATCCATAGTAGTAAACGATTGAGGTGGGTGCTCATTGAGGACAGGTCAGACCTTGCTTATGCGGCTGCATTCTTCACCTGCTCTCTCAAAGTTAACCGGATCACGGGTAACAAAGTGACAGTGTTGCCCACTATCACCTTTTAAGTCCGTTCCTCGCCTTCGTTGTACTGTAGACCAATGGACGATGGTTTGGGAAATAACAATAAAGGTACGAGTTTTCCAGGAGTATCTGGGAGAGATGAAATAAAAGAAATGCAATGGTGCGACGGAGCGCGGGCGTTCTTTCTCTTCTGCGACACGATGTAAAAGCGTGCTGGGCCTGGGCTGGTTGGAGGTAGTCAGTTCCAAACGCTCCTGACACCCGACGCAACCTAACATTGGTCACGAATGTAGATGACGATTAGAAACATTGGATTTGCAGGCATCCTACAGGTCCGCACCGATGTTACAACCTGCAATTTGCAGCCACTGTTTGCGTAAGGCATTTCGTATGGCTCGCAAAATAGAAGTGACACAGTTACGACCATCTAATCATTTGTACGTCATTTTATCTTTCATTCGGTAATTTCAGAATGAATCTTCGAGAAAAGAAATGGTAACTCTACCCAAGATATCAGAACACGCCGTGCTCCGATGTACAGCCACAGTCACTTTGTGCTTATGCGTTCTACGGTGCGCCTACTGCACCCATACCGGTTCGCTCTACATTCTTTGTGGCGTATTCCAAATACATTGGGTTTAGCTGTCTCAAACAATACTCCACTGCATTTGGCACGCATCTAACTTTGCCCCTCTACCATCTAGTAACCGAAGCGCAACCAATAAGCTAATGATTGGAATTGTCTTCCGGACAAGGTTGTTTATATTCAATTAGAGGAGGTATTCAAAAGCCTGTAATATTCTAAGTCAGGGTCCGGTAGGGAAAGGTTTGATGAGGTCACGTAAAGATCGCACGACGAAACAGTTGTCCACGAGACGTGCGAAAGCTTCCTTTTCAGGGAAGCGAGCGGTTATTTCGGTTTCGAAGCAACCTTACCAAGTTTCTAATCAGAGTCAACAGTACAAAACATGAACTCCTTGCTGGAACGAGAAGACAAGGAGATGACAAGGGGTCTCGCTTCTCTCTACCACACAAGTAAACTGGG
>CALYDF020002873.1:0-25222 GCA_944474145.2 Dicrocoelium dendriticum | reverse complement strand
TAGTTCCTTTCTCTTTAAAGTGGGACATTTTGAAATCGCATCTGAATATGAATAACTATCAGTGACGGTTCGGTGAATCGGTAATCCGAACATCGCTCCTTGTCTGGTTTGACTCAGCGGAGCTTGACCAAACGCGTCGCATGCACCTGAATCACATTGAAGCAAGCTGATTGCTTGCGGATGCACTAAAGTAACTCGAGCACCAGGTAATTTATTTCGATCAAACTCAAATTTTCGTTCACTGATGCAACAAACGTGTTAGGTATTTCAGTGCTGTTTCATCCGAGTCACTGATCAATTTGAAAGTGGAAGGTGAACTGAGATTGTCTTCTCCGGTGTTGGGGTAACTGGGAAAAACTTTAAGTTATGCTTCACCTAGGATAACAAATAGAGGTTTTTTATTAGGTACAGCGGATGTTATATTTCAACCTAAATATATGCCGTCAATCTAGGGCGAAGTGTTCTTGAAGCAGTGACAATATGAGCAACTTAGTATGGTGCTTTAATCTGTGCAATCCTAATGTACAGCGTACCTCTGACTTATAGCCGTAATCTTTACATTCCATTTGTTTAAAACATGACCCATTATGCTTGTATATTATAGCTTGGTAAGTTAGCTTGATGTGTCAGAATTTAGGCCTCTCAGAAAGGAGTGGAAGAATTGTATATAGCAAAAATGCTGTACGGAAAAATGTTGTGTCACATTGACGTCACCAACTTCAACATGCCACGAACCTACTTGATGCAAGATTCGGCATAAAATCGAATTATGCATCGTCTCTACAACTCACTCGCTCATCGATTTTAGGCAGTGGGCTAGAAAAGACTCTAGGACGCTCGCACTGACTATGTGTACCTAATTTGTAGCATGGGCTTCACAACGCATTCTACACCATCGACAATGTTAATCCGTCGTTTTGTTTAATTTTTGCATTGTAAATAGGAACAGGGATAAGTGAAAGGGCACGGCTACACCGTGTACACATGATCCAATCACCGCCTTTTTGGTTACAAGCGTTTATCCACGTACGAGTCACGTGCATCACCCAACAGATGGTTCGTGCTAACCTTTTATGAAACGAAAGCCAAGCATTTCGCAGGGCAACGCTAAGCTAAGATTTAAGTTCGTTGGGTTGGGATAATTATCAAGAGCACTACCCGCACTTGGAGTTTTGTTCAAAACAGCCTCCGTTCTATAAGAGGAGAATACATTTACCATCCGCAGACTTAACCCGGCCGAGTTCATCCGCAGATATCCATCAACCCCGGACTCTGGGATATAACACGAATTGCGACATCCACAATGTTATCAAGCTGCAAGCTAGTAACCTATTTCACAAAACTGGACAAATTTCTAATTTTCGAAACACTTGACACAGAATATTTTGCCTTTTGTGCTTACCTTCATGATCACGGTCTAACTCTGGACAAGGAAGCAATTTAAGACGAAGCGAGAGCTAAATATTTAGCTGGAAATTTAGGAGATCCGTGGGAGCTTACCGAATATCTGGCTGGTAACATCGACTGGTATGATGGTAAAACTGATGCTAGTTCGATGGAAGAAATGAAAGGGAATAGGACCTTATTTCTCATTGTTTCTGCCTTCATATTCGGCTCCCTGGGGCTCTTCGTGAACTTGCTGATAATTTTACTGCTAGCTCACAGGAAACAGAAAAGCTGGACATAGGAGATACAAGTACATTGGCTTCATCTGCATCTATATCAGTCTGCTAGTTGCCTTTGCAAACTGATTATGCAATATTGCTGCACGTTGCATCTAGATTTGATCACAGTAACTTTCATTATCCTAAAAGGCAAGAAATACCCTGACGTCTAGGAATAGAAACGGTTATCATATAAGTTGACATTGCATAAAAGCAAAAGGGCCTTGCAAGCCGTAATCCAGAAACAAGTAGTATGTAAAAATGTACATTGAAGCCTTGCCATCTTAGCTGGTAAGATGCATAGCAGGTAACAGAGGTTGTTTTGTGCTTTAACTAAGAAGTTTGGTCGCTGCTGATACAGTAAAGTAATGAGAATTTCATGGCCATTCATGTGGTTGAGTTAATATCCGAACGCTTAAAGAATGACAAAAAGTATACATGGGATCAAACAGTTACAAGGGAAAAATTTGGTCTGCTATAACTGAAATATTATAGCCTTTTTGAACCAAAGATCCAATTAAAATTGTACGTTGTTTGCACTTTATACAGCCACTTGAAATCGTGTACCAGTTATTTCAGATTTATGTGGTGTAAGTGACGAATAAACCATTGTTCAGATTTTGACAGCCGGTCTGTGAAAGTTGAGTAATTGCAGGATTAGATAAAATGTAGTTCACCTAGAGTAATTTTAAAAGAGGCCAGTCACGTTCATCCGAAAACCGTCTCTTTGAAAACAGGTAATGCCAAGTTGTCTTCATTACATGGTAACCAAGGAAAGAAACATAGAGCTAGTGGGAGGCAAACCTAACGTATGCAGTCATTGGACTCCGCATGCCAATCATCGGATTACGAAACGACGATCTTCAGTTGAAGTTCTGCTGAAATAAGACGAGATTCTTCGTCATTGCTTTACTCTCAAACGAAGGTATGCATCAGCAGCAAATCTTTTTAGCGATATATATCTATATATGCGGCTCCATTATGAGAATAAGCTGAGGTTTCGCGTCAAACCTCCGACCGCTTTCGGACGCTAAACAGTCTTATCGGCCAACTGTTATATAGTCCATTAAATCAAGTGCATTGTACTCTTTAATATTACAGAAAAAACTATGATATGGAGGTTAGGCGGATTCTGTATAAGAGTTATAACTTTTCACTAATTGTAGATAGAAGGTATCTTGAACTTGGGCACGAGTCGTATCCAAGTTTATAGTGTTTTTAGAAAACAAAGCAATACGTCATCCCCAGAATTTACTAATTACGTCATGAATGCCACTTTATGTAATCTGTTTGCACGGACGGCTATTAAAACCGTCAGTGGTTATTAGAGCCGTAAGAGGTGATCACCGTTGTGTTAATCAAAGCATTTAACCATCTGCAACTTAATATTTTATCAATCCCGCTTTCCTACTTTCTTCCTCTGAACGTATACATCGGACGATTGTTGTCAAGATAACCAAAGTGCAAGAATTACGCAAACATATGAATATTAAAGTACATCGACTTGTTTAAATGTTACGTATTATAAAAAGCAAGTCCGAATATCGTGGTTCACAAAGCGCTATATTTGCAGTGCATCATACGCCTTGAGTAACTGCAGTTTTACTCCGTTTTCACATGGCCATATTATGTTTACTCTGGCGTTTATAGCAACAGTATAACAATATTTTAAGAAAGTTATTGGCGCATTTTTGAGTTTTCATGAGGTTGACATAGAAACTAAGAGTTTTCCATCTGTTATTTCATCTCGTCTCCTTGTTTGTAGCAGGGAACTCATTGTAACTGCCTTGATAAATACAAATATATGTTTGAGCACAAATGATGGATCATCACGGGTCAGTAAATGGGAAAAACGAACAGTTAGCTGGAACACGTACCCAAAAATGCAGTCGCCAGCTTTCATTCCTATAATCAGATTTTTAGTTCGAATACGGTACTAGCTAACGTCTAGCTTAACCTTGTAACAATCGGAACTCAACTAGATGTTAAGCCGATACATAGATAATTAGCCTCTTGTCGCAGCGTAAACGTCACTACGGGACCTTCAGTAACAGAGTTTATCTGGCATCAACTCCAACTGCTCGATGATTTCCGGCCGAAACATTTTTATGAAAACTACTCATAGACCTGTTAATTTGGTAATTACGCCTTCCGTTCATTTAGTAATATTTCCAAGTGGCTATTAAGCAAACAACCTGTCAGTGTGGGCATTGAAACACATGCAGTGCAAGGTTAATAATGTTGGAGATATCTGTATTATTAATGGAAATATTTGCTACAATGGGGAATAATGAGCAATTCACTATCCCACCTGAGGTCCTTTGTTTATTTTAGAATAGTTCAACTGACCAGGTCACCATCCTTGACAAGACGCAAGCGATTAACATTTACGATGTCTACTTCGTTGGTCCAGCGATTCATAACGTTTGATTGACTGCTATTGATCAGTTATCTCGGAACATTTTAGAAGCTCGTGTTATTTTAAACGCATTTGTGATCATTCATTTGTGTTTTCAATCTGATCCACCGTCCTTCAGCGCACAGCTGTTTAGTAGAAGCAGCACTGTGTTAATTACACTGATTCAGGATTGGTTGAAGACACTCACCGAAGAATGGTTAACTGCTGTTCCTTAAACCGCCCTCTGCAGTGTGTGACATATTGGCAATAATTTATGAAACATAGACCAATTTGCATTTGCAACGATTTTTCACCTACTTCGCATATTTTGAATAACGTCTATTGAAAATTCATCGCTCAGATCCTAGCTACATTTCAGCATCTTCAAATTATATTCTGTGAACGAAAAACATTTATGAGAATAGTTATCTGCTTTACAATATGCTATACGTTTTCATAAAATCAACTACTGACACGATGTAACAATCAAAAATTGGACTACATTTTCACAACCATTGCAAGCCCACATTTGTTTTCCAAAAACCAACCAAACGCTCTCCTAGACTGTTCAGATAACGCAATTGTTTTGTAGCATGTAAACATTGTCGATTCACAAAACACTCCCTTTGCTTATCTGGTCTGGTAAACCTTTCCCAACTGCATAGTGTTCAACGCACATGACAGGATGGTACGTTGCTCGAAGAGAAGGAGCTTTGCTGAAATGATCCGTAATCATCAGCTCGCATACTCTGCCTACTTTGACAGAGCTATCATGAGCGACAACCTCTACTTGTCCACGCGTTCAGCCACTTGAACTGAGTGACATTTTGCGGTAAATGAGGAAGTTATAGTCCTTAGTAAATCACTGCTTTATGTGCTATATGCCACTTCCGGTTTAATTCCGGTTTTATACCGTGTTATGTTGGTTGATCCGTCGATAAGTAGAGTGCACGTTTTACCGGCATCCGGTGTCTCAACTTAGTGTCAATTTGTTTCTAAGCCATTGATGAATCTTGTGAGACTTTTAAAACATAAGGCATTAGTATATCAAAGATACAGCCATGAAAATGTCTTGACAGCGTGTTATATGGAAGTACGCCAGCTAGAGCACATATCAACCTATGGGATCTCGAAGAACCGAAAACAGTCTGCGTTGCATGAATTGCTTTAGCTCCGGTTTGTTGGGTCACCGGGTGAGACCAATCCGCCGCAATAAAATAACCACAATCCTTTTTGATTTGCCTGTATTCATTTTTATGACTACTTTGCAATAGAAAACAAGTACCACCAACCAGTTATTTCTCACTTCTTACCTTAATCCAAAGTCAACTAGTTCAATTTGAGTGGGAAAAAGATATCGGTTTATTGGTTTAAAAGCTAACGGTCACATTCACTGGAATTGGTACTATATGCTTGTAGGTGTGAACGTAGTATGAACTGGAAATGGTCTAAGTAAAGAGCTAGCATATAGCCATGCATCTTAGTGGTAATAAACCTGTGTCAACCATCCGCTTTGTGGTGACATGCCGAACAATGTCCTTAGAGCAGCAATGAGGCATCGCCAAGGATCGTTTTATATCATAAGTTGGTTGACATACGTAGCAACAACACTAACCCTGAACAGGCTTTTTGTTCAAAATCAAATCTACAATGCTCACAACTATTAACGAGAACACCACGTAGTCCTACGAGACAGCGTTAAATCAGCTTGGACATAGCGGAACGCAACAGGCTTTTTAAATTTAAACCTGTCGGGTTTATGAAGATTTATCATTTCGAAACGTTAAGGCGCTCCAGCAATGACGAGAGATACTGCCTCACATGAGTCATCTAAACTGCTAATTTCCTCGTTATTTATTCCATTTTACAGACCAGACCTAAGACAGAAATGTTAATTTACCAAATGTATTTCGTCACGCACACCTGGTCCTTGATTATTTGTATGTCAATAGAATGAATGGAATGGGAAATTTGTTTCCCTGACGCTTGACGGTTGGTCACAGGAGAACGGTGCCGAATTTTGCATACACATTCGTATACACACAAATGTACTTATCCGGAGAAAGTTGCTGTAAGTTCAATTTAATCTCCGCTTCAGTATCCCTACTTCCAAAGAAATATCAACCTTCCCGTCGCCACAACAGAACCACACAACTTATTATCATGCAAACACTCCTACCTTGCTTCAAAGCGTTTGCGTTTGTAAATGATGTACCCCCTGGATGTGCAGACACAGAGTCACATGGATTTTAGTCCTTGCGTTTAGCTGTCAAACGCCAATATCACTGATCCCAGACTTAATGATATTGCATACATCCATTCTGCCAATAGCTCAGAGAAGCTCCGTTTCCAAGGGCGTCCACTCTAGCAAATCCTAACCCTGGACCAGAGAGAAACGATCCAATTAGTAGAAGGGTGAATGAGAATCTCCTTATGTACCCCGAACCACAGCACGTAGAATCACCAAATTATGTAACAGCGTCACTCATATATGCGGCTCGTTCTGCAGGTTATCCGAACGCTCACAGCCTGGAACGCCAAGGTCTCTTCATTCAAACACGTCAACCATCACATCGCAATATCTCGTCAATGCTGAAGTATCCGTGTTAGGTTCAATGCGCCACAAACGATATCTTTGATCGTAACGTGTATTATTACGTTCTCAGAAATCATACTACAATATTTTCTAATCAACCGACAGCAAACGGCCTAATTAAGATAAATCTGTTGGTATCCAGCATGTATGCGGAGGGATTAACTCAGGGTGGGATTACAATTTGTGGTGACGACAACGTACATGATAAGCAATATGATCTTATGATTGAAACATCCGCAGCATGATTAACATTGTTTAGGCCATAATATCATTAATATGCACACTGCAAACTTCTGCCTGCTTCGAAGTTAAAAGAGCCGTTGGTATTAGTTAGAGCCATAAGTTTCCACCAACTATTTGTGGTTGCAAAATTTTCGGGTAATATGGCTCAGTATACTAATCTATTGGATAATGGGAAGAAGATGCCACGGACCTAACGGGTCCACTTTTAATTAACCGTTTATTTCAGCCTGAATATATATATATTTGCAAATAAATGTGAAATGATAAATATATTTTCAATCTTAGAGGTCGTTTGCAATTTGACTTTACTAGAAAGGTGAAACTTCTCGTAGTCCACAAGTTTAAATAAAATAAAACGAATAATTAAAACAAAATACAACAGCTAAATTCGTTTTAGTCAGGGAAACCCATGCGTTCTAAATTAGTCGTCAGGCACAAGGACAACATCTTTAATCCCGGGTAGGCGTTATGCCAGCATAACATTAGAACCACCTGGCGGTGATTTTTACTCTAAGTGAGAAATGATGAAAATTAGCGTCCCACAAAATTGCACTGAGGCTCAAATACGCTTCAAGTAAAACGTAAGGTATTTATTGTCCTTTTTCTTTCAACAGTCTTGCTTACTTTCCCTTGATTGTGCTCAGTTACCCCAAAGGTTTTGTAAGAAAGAAACAGCACTGACTGCCCCAACTTATTGTTCGCTACGTTTATAGTTGTGCTGGAGTTAATGCAACAGACTCAAAGCTATCTTACAGGTCGCCACAGCTGGTAAAATCCTCTCACAAAATACGACTTCAAAAGGGTTATTTTGCCTACGCTTTCAGGTATTACCCGCTTTTAAACCACTTGGACAGGCAGTTTTTAATGTCCATAGTTTTGCAGGATGAACTTTGAAAACTCCAAATATTAACCGAAAGGAAAATCTAGCTCTGCTGTTCTCAATGAGTATTATTTTACTCATGCTTTTACCCCCTTGGGCTTGTCTATGCCACACGCCGCTTCATTGAAACAGGATTCAGTCACCACCACATAATTTTCACCCTCTAAATGGTTCATAAAGCACATACTTGACAGAACTTAGGAACCCAGCAACACTCATGTTTGAAATCACTGGCCATATGAAGCACCATAAGTACTGTGCTTCCTCCCTGCACCTAATTCCGTGAGTGCACCATACTGCAAAATTGTGAGCAATATAATTAGACTTAACTCTCTGTATGCACATACGCCAGTGTAACTGAATCTAAGACAAATTGCATCAAACCATACTTTTGGATGCATGGAAACAGTGGAACTCCGTATGTCAACAAAGGGCGTCCATGTCACATAGGCCTTTTTACCGCGCATCGCCTGCCACTCGGTACAATTTGCTGCCATACAGATAACTCGGGCTACGCTTCAAGTGAGCAAGAAGTGGCCATTACCTTGTTAGCTACGCGCTCATTAAATACAACCTACTGGGGATATATTTCCCAAAATATTTTCTGGAGCTAGTATCTACAAGGAAAGTATAACCGAGACGATCATTGCACAGATTCCCAGCAGAGACATAATTTATTTGTTGGGAGTAAAACACTGCGTAACTCAAGCAGCTAATCTCAAAGATCCTATCCCCAACACAATATCAAATCTGTCTTTGACTCCCGCCTGCGTATATGTGATTTAAAATTAATGTAATTATCCCTTGCTCTTAGCAAATACGGGGAACGACGCTTGGAAGTCGGAGGCTGCATCTGGAGTAAGTTTGAAGGCGGATGATACTTCGCAGCCATTTATCAAGAAGACATGGTCGACATTAACAGAGCTGGAATAAATTGGGATCCTACAACAGCCGAACGAACAACAGGTTATCTGATTTACACTGGGACCAAACTTTTAGCAATTAGGCATATTGTGCACCAGGCTTTAAAGATACTGCACGGTAGCTAGTAACTAACTCAAAGCCAATCAACAGCCGATCTCCTAACGGATGTACTAAGATCACAACACGGAATTTTGTTTTCAGAGATTTGTTACATAAATAGCCCTCTCTAAAATGAGGTCTGTAAAGAATGCTTGAAAATTACGCCTATTGATGGGTACTTGGGAGAACTATACGTTTTTATTATTTCCAAAATTTTTTGATGCTAGCATGAGGATGTGTATGGAACTAGCTGTCGAAAATTGGCAGCTCGAACACGGGCGCTATCTCAACATGCTCTAGACATTACAACGCAGGGCAATAAAGAACATTAAGTACATTTTTCACCTGAGGTAGCAAATTCAGCTGAATATTTGAGACGTACAGCCGGTCTCAACAAGACGATCTGGTGATTTATCGATTACGAAAGACTGTGATCACACTTTCCTCTAGCTCTTGAACGTCAGCCAAAAACAAAAATTGTGGACTCTGCAGCTACAGCAATTGAAACATCGTTGAAGTGTTTTCTATGTTGTTGGCAGATCAAAAGTAAAACGATATCGGCATTCATGTTAATCTGAGACCACATTATCAACATTCGAAGCCAACTCGGACTCACAATAAAACTATTACATTTAATGCTATATCAAGTTGCCCTTCAAGGATGATGTAAACGTGAAATAGTTTATACTCCTCATACCTCCGTGATCTTGGTGCACGAGTACTTACCTTGTGCTCATGCTAAACTCATATCGTGTCCAGCAAAGCACCATGATTTCTCCCTCAATTTTCCTGTGACTAAACTATAAAAATTGTAAAATAAAATGCGTTTTGACAATAGTAGACCATTTTCCACTGTTCATCCAGTTAACTCCCACTACCTAGGAACTCGTCTCACCCACCTTGTTTATCGGTTGCTTCTCTGTTTATAGGAACAAAAATTATGGGATTTGGTGACCATAAAATCTAGGTCAAAAGCAGCTCATAAATCCTGTTTTAAAAGCATTAGCAGCTATACAGTCAAACACAAAAATACAAATCTTGCTGATCGACAAATGCTGCCTGGGAATAGTAATATCAAAAACATCCTGGTGCTGTATGCAGAAGGAATTCATTAGAAGTAATGAAAGTCCACGATGTAAATCGGGGATATTTATACAGGTAATTAGACAAACTGTAAGATGCTCATCAAGCTAAATGAAGCTAGCGACTAAAGCTGGAGAGTGAAATCTTGTACAGATTTGTCAGTTTGTCGTGTCAGTATTTTGGAATTTACTCCTTCTGTCGCCACAAAAGTTTGCGATAATACCTTAGCCGTCGGTATATGAAGCCAAGCTACTTGTGAGCCACCACAGCTCGAGTTTATCCATAGATTCATCTAACTACCTAGGAGATGCAGTTACACCAAGCATTTGGTGATTGCATTCCTTTTGGAATAAACATGGACCACATCGCCAACTGTACTAATTTCGGAGTAGAAAACAAACTAGTCTCCAAACAACCTAGTCCTGACTTATAATAAGAACACCCGAATTGAGAATAAACGTTGCACTAATTACTCGTTATGAGCATTGCCAGGAGATTGGTGGATGACACTAGAGAAAGGACTATGTCTTCCTCAGCACTATGGTGTGAAATTAGAGTTCATTCGCTATCAAAGACGCCACCAATTAACACGAAATTTTATCTACTCTGTTGGTATTTCAAAAAGGAATCTCGGAAGACAAATGTTGGTGCATAATTTTCGGCCACGTAGATGCAATATATCAACGAAGGCAAAATAAGACCACATTAAATAGATTAATAGTCAATCGTTTTATGAATGTTGCATTAATCGCTACCGCGGCAATCATATTGTCACAACCAGTCGTATATGAAGCCAGAGCGTTAGACGCTGTCGGGCAATGGCAATGGCACGATGAGATTGATAACGTAAGACTTTGACTGAGCACCAGAAATGTGAATGACCAATCCGGGTTCACTTGGGAATCTGGAAAATTGCTTGTCGAAAAACAATCATATTTCATTATACATTAATAACAAGCTGAAACATGAAAAGCGCTTTATGATTGCAAATATGATTATCAGTAGACGAATTTTTTTGGCTGACACCTTTATTTCGTGTATTTTCGTCGGCCATGTACATGCAATTATCGAAGAAACTAAAGGTGGTGAGCGGTGTTCACCAAACGCCTTAACTGCTGAGACAGCAAAGCGTCTCGGTTCACCTGGTGAAACTGCACGTTCTATCCGTTGGCTGAGCCACTTTAGAATGTGTACATTGATATCGGACTATTGGATTTTACTCAGTGGGTTCACATGTATCAATAGAGACAACATTTTTAGACGAATTGCAACACCTGAGCCATGGTTTATAACGAGGATAAAAGCGACCGCTTGACTTGTCCCCTGAGATGTATGGATGATAATTAAGAAATAAAAAAGAGTGCCGGTAAAAGAGTGCGCAAAATACATGACTGAACAATGGGTTTTGAGTAACCCATTTGCCAGTAGGATTATAAAACCGTACATTGTTTGTCATGCATTAATGTTCCCATCTGATGTTCATAGACTGTAAAGTTAATGTGTCAGGATATCGCGAAGCCGCTTTTAAAACGGAGAAAGTAAGGGCGTTAATTACTTGTTTTGGGAATGCGTGCCATGGTTGTGACATTCTGAAGGAGAAAATGTTTGGTCGACAATCCAGTCGGCTGTACTGCATGACCACCTTAAACTGACTACCTCGTAGATATGTGTTTTGAATGACTTTCAACTAGAATGGCATGGGGGGTTGGGGTTTCCCAGGATCTGATACATCATTATGAGATCGCCCCTTAGACACCGATAACAGCCACTACATATTTTGTGAGTAATCAGCCGGAGTGAGTAGGGAAGGCGGGACAAACCTGTGACCTACTTCCTCCAGGATGGCAACCCTTGCATAGCGTATTTCGCGTGCTCCATCCCGTACGCGCCAAGCATTTTCGGAAAGACCAAAGCGTCAAACTTTCCGAACGCTCTACGAAGAAGGTCGAAGTGCTGGATTGCTTTCACTGATGCATTTTCAGTCTACCTAAAACAACAGAGGTCAACTTGGACAAGCACGCCGAGATCCCACTGAACAAAATCTAAGTGCCCGAATCAATGAAAACATTCTAAAGGGGTACCGCCAAAGGATGGAACACGCAAAGTTTCACCAGATGAATCGAGAAGCTCGGCTATCTCATCAGTTTACCCTTTCAGCCTTGAATTATTTTGTATAAAGGAACAATCATTGCAGTATAATGTATTACGTATTTAAGTGTAATCAAACAAGGATGTGTAGTCTTTTGTGAATAATATATTTAATTATAGGCATTATGAATCGATCACAATTGTACTCATTTTGAATTGAGATGCAAACAGAGAACGCAAAGTAAACAACGCTCATTAGTTTTTTGTCGATGCATAGTGCATCTCATCATTGTAAGTGGAAATTGTTGAAGCAGTTCTTCACCTTTTTCAAACAAATTGAAACCTTACATTTCCCACACTTTATTCTACCGTAACATTTGGTACCCTGTTTTCATCTTGATTTGTCAAGTGAATGTTCTGGCTAATGACCCACAACATCTTACCGTACAACTGCAACAAGACGAAGTACTTTTTTAACTCCCTTCTTTGGTGGGCCTTCCACTGGGATGCCTGATGCTCGCCATCTTGTCTGTTGGTTTCCATTTCAGAAGGGCAGCAGCTATATCACACAGGAAAGAAATTAGTAGTTGGTGGTTTTTCTTTCAAATTTAGTGTCTCCTATACAAAAGCCATGCACTTTCGCATGTCATGCTTATGAAATGAAGTATTATGCTTAGGTAGAACTGACGAGCCTTGCTGTTGGTACGATATAGCTGAACAAACAAATCGTGCAGATAAACGCCTTCCATGAATGTGTTGTGTTCTTTTAGAATAGATTTTCTAGGTATGTTTACATACAGCTTAGTAACTAAAGAACACCTTCCCAATGTTTAAGGGGTTTGTGACATTTATAAATGGAGATCAAGTGCACAGCCTTGTTATCAAACCATTTCACCAGCATGAAATTTTCATTTGTTTAAACTATAAAGTCTTAGTAGCCTCTGTCCCTCGTTTTCAGTGAAGCTTCTCTCTTCAAAGCACAACCAACCAACCTGTTTTTGACCGTCCACAACATGTGAGTTCCTAATTTCTTTACTTCTAAAGCCAGATCAAATTAACAGTGGTCAATAAGTAACTCATTATTCTGTTGTTTAGGCGAATATTCAACTATCTTGAGGGCAACATTGTCACTTATGTTTCACATTTGTCCCCTTGCCTACATAAATTTCAAATTAATAGACAATCCCAATTACTCCAGCCTGTGTGAATACCTTGATACCTCATCGGTGTGGTTTGCTCTTCACATGCGTAGCATGGAAATGTGTGACTTGAAAGTAATCATCATCTCATCCACTGACTGAAATTCCTCTGTTTCAATATCAAGATAATTTTTTTAGATATTCAACAAAAGGTCTGATATTGAACTGTTTATCATAACCATTATCTTCTCTTGGAACCATATTATCACTGTTGCTAACAATAAGTAGTTCCTCAGTTTGCAGAACAGATTATGTAACACGGTAGTTGCAATTGGCTCGTAGCGTGTAGAAACGGTCTAGTGCTTTTTGCATTTCATCACATGAACAACCCCAGATAAAATATGGATACCAATAAAGTGGCACATTTCAGTCACAGTTATATCGATAGATTTCTGCTTTTGTGCAGAATACAGGTTTGTTTGATCAACCAAATGTTCAGCGATACAGCTATCTATAAATTGTTCAAAGTAATTTATTGGACTCATGTCTTCAATTGGAGGATCACAAAAGGTTGAACGATAAGTCAGACTTACTGGTTTTATATTTACACATCGGTATCATTTATTCCTTATCTCAAGTACTGGAAGCTTGGGTACATTTTGTCTTCCAAGTCGCACATTGAAGGGCGTGTCATCTGCACAGTTATGCACTTCTTCATCGCATTCATCATTATTTCTTGTATTGATTACCACAGGAATGCTGTACGTGTAAACATTCAAACTTGAACCTGCAACATCTCCATCTTCAAAAACTGCCCTGAACAGCTGCTGCCAATGCCACCACCTCATCTGAAACATCTTGAAAGTCATCATCGTCAACATCTGACATATCTCCCTCTAGGAGTATCAAGGCTTCCTAGAAAGAAAATTGCCTCGACATTTTCTAAAAGAAAAAGTAATTTAAACACAATATTATACTGTGACAGACAATAGCTCGTCAAATATCTAAAATCTGCGTAAATCTTTTATCAGAAAAATAGTAAATAAATAAGTATATGGTACAACCAATATTTAACATCGACCTAAATATATATTATATATTTCACCCTCATAAAACACTTGACATGTGATAGAAATTTGCGTAAGAAACTAATTCGCTAAATATTCATGAAGTCCATTATAAACAAGCAGCTTCACCCACTCACTTGTATTTGACTTGTTGATTCCAAATGGAATCATTATATTTTGTTTTACAATTAATCAACTTGTGTGCTTTTGTACTAATTCTTAATAGATGCGTATTATTCTTCAGGTATATAAGTAATAAAACCGTCATTGACAAGAATTTTATGTAGAATACATGCATGAAATCATTGTGGTGTCGGATAAACGCAAGGCACTGTATGCGTCATCAAACATAAGAAATATTCATTCGTACCCTAGTTCGAACTTTAACGGGAAACCGCCACTATCAGTAGGCTAGGACCCTTAACTAAGTCCCACGATGACATTTAGAAATATTCGTCACATCGTATGCGGTAAAAAGGCAAGAGCGTTAGTGATTCCAAACGGAATAACCAGTGAAGAAATAGTTAAGAGTCATTTGAAGAACACCGGTCACCAGCTTTAGTTTCTTCGATAATTGCATGTATGTGGACGAGGAGAACGCAGGAACTAACGGTGTCAACCTGCAAAACACGTCTACTGATATTCTTATTTGAAATTATAAAGGAAATTTCATGTTTCAGCTTTTTACTAATGTTTTATGAATTATAATATTTTTGACACACAAGTTTACCCAGTTGGGTGATGTGTGCCCAGAATGAAAGTATCCCCGTGTGAATTTGTTTGTGCTGAAAACAACTAAGTTTGGTAAACTCTTTACCAATTAATCAGTTTGTAGTAAAGAGCAAACGGCCCGTTTGTTCCATGGTGTCATCATTTATTATGAATGTTACTGTTAATATCCTTTGGGTTACACTCATTGCCATATACTCAGTAATTTAGTTGTGTTACCCTGGTTTCACTTCCTATTTTGCGTAGTTGGAGTTGTGCAGTATTCCGAAACCTGATTTTCTGGTAAGTGCACTAAGAGCACATTGGCGGTTCATAATTTGTTTGCAACTGACTGAGGATCAAATTTGTGTGCTTATCGTACACAGGTGTAAAATATGTTTAACAGAAATTTAACCAATTGGGGTATCTCCATCTCTGTAAGTAAGAACCGGTTCCAAATTCCGATACATTTTACTGGGCGATATTCAAGGACAGTTTTTACTTCTATTACGTAGTATTTGGTCAAGGACGCCTAATTTTATGTGTTGTAAAGTGGAAAAAATGCACTGATTAAATGTACACACATGGCTTAGATACAAAAGGTGACTTTGCTCATGCAACGTTTTATCATGCTCTGTGTTTCGAGGCAGGATAACTCGAAAAATATGAGTGATTGTTAGTAGTTCTATCTCAAGCCACCTGACCCAATGACTGGATGGTTATATTCATCGGACTAGACAGTCCAGTAAGCAGTCTGATACGCGTCCAGAGAAGGCTGGCACTGTTGTAAAACTGACGGCCTGAGAGGACTAATGGCAGAGAAAGAATGATCCAGATGATAAGAAAATTCTGTCATCATCCACTAATTTCCGAAAATCTCAAAAGGCAACGTCTTCTATCTCTAGTAGTACCGCGTTAATAAACAACGGACATAGCGTTGTATTCCCTAGTGCACTTGCATATAAGCTGAACTTTACAAGCGAGTGTTAGCTGGAGTTAGATGAGTAGGCTGGGCACTTCAGAACCATCCACAAACAAGAAGGCAGTGTACTTAAGAAAATTTGTTGACGGTCTAATTGCACATTTGGAAATCGTTAGCATTACGCCCTCCACACCCTATTGTAAGGCTACTGACAGCGGTTTTACTCCAACGAGGCAGTGCTTAGAGCCATATGGCCCGGTGGTAGCTAATGATGGATATGGTTACGCGATATCGCGCAGCTGGCTATTGACTGTCTTGTGCAGCGCTGCATGCAGAGGAAATAGAAGTGACCCCAGAGAAACAACTTCATGAAGTTAACTGAGTTGGTGACTCCAAGTCAAACCGACTGCAGAGACTAATGAAGGAAGCGCGGAACACGTGCACCACAGTCATCTTTATAGATAAAAAGACACGGACAAAACTGGCAGCAAAGAAAATGTCCTTCGATTGCGATACCATTTGGAACAACTCCATACGTTCACTTCAACTAACCTATGCCGGTAAAACAATGTAGTGCCAAACTTCTTGCAATTTGCAGCACCGAATTTATTAACTTTCGAAAAATGAAGTTCGACTGAAATCAAGTTTACTCAAAAAGATCGTAAACGCGTCCTAGGCTAAAAAATTTTAGATTGAAACAATCTTAAACATCGGTTGTCAGTTTATGCTACTGGTTGCAGAAATGTGACGAAAGCGTACATGGCATTTAATTCGCGTACAAAATGTTACTGCTCGCTAGCGAGGCCAGTAGGAGAGTAGAGCACATATGCTGTTTTAACCATCCCTGTAGTGTTGTATTCATACTAACTTAAAGTAACAGTTCTCGAAAGCTGAGAAATGGCTGAAGTACACTGAATCAGGGGTCAGGAATTTGCGTCATTAGCACTCACAATAGAGTCACAAGAGGCTCGTTGGTGTTGTACATACTTCAACAGCGATTCTGAGAGGTACGTCAGTAGGCAATAATGCAAACGAAATAAAAACGCAAATTCCGTTTCAACGATGGCACAGCTGAATGGCTTTGTCGTCATATTTATCATAAATACATTAAGCCAGTGACTTGAACTGATACTACACTACCATACAATTACGATAAACTATGGAATGGGGATGTAGTGAGGGAACCACGTTACATAAGCGACTTTCAGGGAAAGGGTATTTGCCACTCAAACTGACACAGTCGCAATCGGTTGCCTGTTCCGCTATAGAATGACAGCCAGATTGGCACAGGCTCCTTAAAGTCTTCACTGCTCTAATTAACCTAACTCATAGAGCTCCGCATCCTACATATTGTAAACAATCAGTCCCGCAGCTAGGACGCAGCAAGCGTACCACCGGTGCCGGCTACCAGCTATGCCTAGTAGTGTGTGATTCGCTTGGATTCTAACCGAAATGGTTGGACACACGAACAGCACCCATTGCATTTGTCCGTGACTTAAAATACTTTGTCAATTCAAATGTTGTTCAACATTAGTATTGTGCCATGTGTAATCCGGTGGACAACTCCAGGTTCTTCGTAGATAAGTGGCGGCTGTCTTCGAGTATCTGATGTCACCAAACTTGGCAAAATTTCTATCATAACTTACTGCTCTAACCAGGTAAGTTGAGTATTCACAGTTTGTATGCGTTTACACACCGCACAATTAAGAACGTGCGAGTGACATCCGACATTACAAGCTCTTCAGTCAAAGTTTGACCAACATTAGAATTTCATGCAAATATTCTAGCCCAAATGTTTACTATTCATCCTCATGTAGAATGACAACATTCAGTGACAGCGAATACACGTTAAAGATAGATGAAATCCTCTTCTCTGTTTACGGATAACATATTTTCAAACACGTAATTTGTGGAATAATATATAGTGCGACATGCTCAGCACCCGTAACGAAGCAACCAAGATGGTTAAAGAACCCACGAAAGTGTGAAGTGATGGGGTCCATCAACTGACTGTTGGCGCTCAGGAGATATCCTTAGTCTGCTGCTGACTACCACATAAGCCTATCGGTTCTGACGTGAGTAAGGGTAATAACAAAAACAGATCCACCGGATATCTAAGGTTAAAATTAGCAAACTTATCGTGAGCCGCCGTATGTAAAGGACCTAACAAAGCTTTCTCCAAATTGACGTACAGAACTGGACATATTCGTGAGGAAGAACTCCACTGATTCATCTATAGTGATCGACAAGCCCTGAGCTGCATGACATGAGATTGCCCACTACTGTCGTAACAACTTAGCAAGTTGGAAATAAATACAGCAAAGCTCCTATAAATGAGTTAAAGCTGCTTGGAAACGGAGTATTGCACGCCCGAAAGCACTGCACGTCACGACGCGTTTGTATTTCATTTGATCTCGTCAGCTGGATAAGGCAGACCTGGAAATAACAGGTATTGAAGCATTAGCGGGAACATCTAACCCTTTGGCCTTCGGGTCCGGACGAACAACGTTTGGCACAACGGTTAATGACTGGTTTTATTGTCAGTTAAAAAACCGTTGTTGGAATGCTTTACGACGTGTATTCTTAATGTCCATCGCCTATTTCATTGAACTGAACCATGGACAATGCGATTACTGGGACCGTACCCAAAGAAGATGGAAATTGAGTGTTGCCCGCCCAATTAATAAAAGTTAAGCCAGGGTCCAATATTCATTTGAAAGTCGCCGATAATGTAACCAAGACGGCAACGTCAAGCGCAAGACTGCCATAGGCGTAGATGGGGCATTCAGTGATGGTGTTGTCATAATTCGCATATTCATTAAAGATATGTTAAGAAGCAGAAGAATCAGGCATTTTCGGATTATATCCTGGAGGTGAAATAGCATTCCAGATACTGTTTAGGCATTCTACTCAAGAAAACAAATTCGCTGGATTCAAAGTGCATTAAGAAGTTATATTGTGCAGGTTACTCTATGTTTTCTCAAAGTGTTAAAGACTTATCTGAGGACGGCTTAAATTTGAGGGTGCGGAACACATGCCAAAAGATGGTGCTGATCAGCTGGAAACCTTCCGTTTATAACACTGCAGCATAATTGTTGACGGTGAGGCACTCTCTTCCGGGAATCCAGTTTAAACACTAACCCTGGTACTTAATACCACATTGCCTGAAACAGGTTATGCCGCAAGAAAACACGCTGATAATAGATCCGAGTCTGAATCCGAACAAATCTACTGAACGGGAATCTATGGCTAAGGTCATTTCTTTGGGGGAAACGGTAAATAACCTACCGTACACTCAGACGCCATTTTTTATCATTGATTATGAGGCCCAGGAGGTTGCTTAAAAAGCAAAGGACAATTAAATCGAACACGCACTTAAACTCGGGGAACACAGCTATGTCTCAGCCTGGGGTACAAGTGTCGCTGGTCTTAGATCCGCTATGATGCGAACATATTATCTTTGCAGCCCGAAGCCGATTTAAAACCTTCATGTTCTCGCCTTATGTATGATCCTCTTCCTGCTGTAAGTCAATAGACAAGGATTTTGGCGAGTACATTGGCCAACACATATATAAGGCTAATATCCCACTAGTAAAAACAAATGTCGCGCTTGTCCTTTAGTATATGACAAGTATCTTCGCTTACCTCAGATTGGAAACATGGTGGTAACTTCCACACGCAATCGAACAAATTGGGGAATGTTTAACAGGTAACCTCCCGACCAGCCTTTAATAGCGCCAGCAAGGGATAATCAAGTCAAGGAGCATATAGACGACAGAGACGTTGGCATTCTTACGGATCCCAGACTCTGATGAAGACTATAAAGTAATCGGCTAGAGTCAGCCTGCCCTACATGAGTTAAACATGTTTCCCGAGCAGAAGGCTAACAGAAATGCTCCTCAGTGTTCAATTCCACCAGCGAATAAGACGTCAGTTAGCATTACTAATTAGTAAGGGATGCATTGCATAGTTTGCATACCGACATTAGTTCATGAGATCAGCTAGAATAGTCCTACTTTATTTCCACAAACATTTACATCCATCAAATTTTCTTGTCAGCTAGCTCGTAAACATTTTCTCACAAACACAATAGTTCGATTTCTACACTGTGCACAGTGCCAGAATGAATCTGGTCTCTGGATTCAATAAGGTTCACAAACTCTCGAAAATTCCGTGCACGATGTGATGATAGCACTTCTTGTCGTAAGCAGATAATGTAGCCCTCAAAGTAGCGGATATACTCTCCCAACGAAACGCTACGTTCATAAGGGAATGGGTGAATGCATTATATGCATAGAATCCCTTCAAGTTTACCTAGAATTTCAGAGAGTTTCCCCGTTACTAGTTAATAGTAACATTGATTGCATGCAACACTTCATGGAAAATCGGCGGCTTTCTAGAGAAGGAACAGAGCGACACACTGGATCTGCCACAATCTCTGCCTGTATGCAAACTAAAACTTGAAAATCAACGTGACATGTTTTAATTGGATACAATGAGACCCATTTTAGAGAATAAGTATTGCAGCACCGTTACTGGCCACACTATAGGGATGTGCCGCTGAGGTATAGCAAATACCCAGTGCACTTTCGAAACATGCGTTCAGCATTACTCTTGAGTTCGGAGTAAATTGTAGGTTTTCCATATAACTGAGCTTATGTTAAACTACTGCCTTTTAATTGCGTATTTACAACTTGCAACATGCAAGATGTTCAGATAAACAGCATTGCAAATTCACATGCTGAGTTAGAGAGATGTGCGTACTTAGTAACATCGTGTTTGTATTCGGTGAGATCATAAGTGAAAATATTGTTCAGCAACTCATGGAAATAAACGCAACCAAATATGACTCAACTCTACTGTTGAGAACGATGATCCCATGTGCCTTACCATTGGCTACCGTACTAGCGTCCACTCAGGCATGCAGCGAGGAGCAAGAAAAGAAGCTGGGCGCATTGGTTTCTTGATCGCGTGAGGATCATCTATGCTAGTTCATGACACGCAAAATAATCGGGCACAGTAACCACTGCGCTGCCAATCTCATTATGCTAATTTTAATGTCCTAGTTTGAAAGTTTAATGCCACAAGGAATACCACGTGGCTTGGCCAGATAAGAGATGTTTGGGGCCGGGATTCAGTGGATATTGTGGGATCCAGCTGTAGATGGCGGAGGATCAGAAGCATTGCAGCTGTACCAATTACGCCGGGTATTATAAGAGGAAGGTCACTGATTAGGGCCCAAAGTTGTGTAAGTTTGAAATGTGAAACCTTAATCTTTCCTGCTTTTGAAGGTAACACAAAGTGTCCTATTGTCTAATGTATAACGTCCAGTTGGGGCAGTGGATGGAGGCTGATGAGAAACTCATTCATAGTTATAGGTTGGCGACCATACTATCAGTGCAGACAAACCAAAGTAGAAAAATGCTTTTTGTAAAGAACAAAAGCGCCGGCTCAAAACCTGACAACGAGAAGTCAGGATAATGGTAATGATTCGGTTTCATACATTTACTTGTCATTTATGGTTTTCCCCTCCAAATTTGGTTGATCAGATAACTGTGGTAATCACACCTACAAAAATTAACTAATCTAATTGGAGCGGCTGTCAAGGTTCCTCAGGGCAATACCCGATTTGTCAAAAGCTGCTTACGAGAACCATCGTAAAATGTATAAGGGGCAGCCTTGTTGTGAAGGGTGCTTCCTCCACTACAGCAGAGTGATGGAGTCAAGGCTGCAACCTAGCTATGAGAAGAGGAGTAGTTGAAAAGCTATTAAGCTCCTTCCATTAAGCGATATTGACAAGAGCCGAAAACTTCAAGATCAGTACTAATTTAGTGTATATTTTACGACCTATAATTGATAGGTTGTCCATTACTGTAGTGGTCGACACGTTTAGAAACCATGATTTCATTCGCCGTGCCTTTGCTAAAATGTATCAAACGCTGAAGATCAACCACATGCAGTGTGCATGCGCATTAAAGAAAGTATCATGAATTCAATTCTTGGAGTAAGATAGGTCAAACAAGGAAATTAGTGACACCCGAAATATCTGATCGTTTGGGTAACTTTTTGAGGCTTATCTGAGCGGAAACATTTGAAGGGGTAGATATCTAACAAATCACAAAACTTATGTATGCTCATAATTTTGATCAATGAAGTTTAGCTCGATCAACGTCGTTCACCAGAGACATTTGATGTCACCAGTTAGCTTACCTAACATGGCGAAATCTATATCCTTGGGAAAAGCAAGAGGAATCGTATGTTAAACAGCTGGTACACGCCTGTCGTTTAGATTTGTCTAGCTCTGCTCTCCGAACTCCTTGGCCTACTGATCAAGCCGATAGGCGCCAAACATCATGTGCAGTGTTCCACTACCGACTCAAGCTATGACTGACTGCTGATTCCAAACTAGGGTGAAACACTTCGTGGAATGCAGTGATGCGAGAGGGCAACAAGGAAACCTTCAACAACTACCAATATGTGTAAATAATGGTGAGTGGGATTTCCCTTCCGATAATAATCTTTAAACGAATTATTCCAAGCTAATTGCATTGCGTTTTTTAAGGTAAATATTTTCCTTGCCTCTCAAACCTAGGTGTTACATGTCAGTATACATCAATCCACCTTGCGTAATATTTTATGCATGACGCTAAAGCCATTTATGAACGTAAAATACCACGCCCTTTTCAACAGGCAACATAGCCTCTGTAGCAGGGGCTTAATAATGGATGAAGAAAATTTCGTGCATGAATTAAAACAATACTCAGTTGTCACATCAGATGAATACTTCTCATCTACTGGATGACCATCTTCAGAGATACGATGACAGACTGTCCAATCTATGCGTTGTTATTTCACCTTGAATCCTCTATTCTCGCATTATGTGAATACATAAGATTTCATCTTTCCTGGCTTTCCCCATGGTATACTATCATCTGTGACATTCTCACAGCCCTGTGGGTAGACATGGCGAAAATACCGAAAAACGTTGGCAATCAAGTGCTGGTTTTAACTAAGCGGTAGGCCAGGCTTTGTTTGTAGTTCCCTCCAAATATGATAAGATCATTTCCTAAAATTCTCGTAGCCACAACCATGAACCCCGTTCCACTTTAATTGTTTAGTATTTTCAACCTACTATATAATGCAAATGTTTATTTTGGTTGACTAATTCAAGGATTACTTGAATTAAATATCTAACATAGGCGCTGTCCTCATTAGTTTCACCTTCATCCCATTTATCTTCATGCATCCATAATTCCGTTTGACACAAAAGAAAGACAGATCTAATCACAAGCGATTTCAACCGATGAGACCAACAGACCGTTACGGAACACAGGATGGCCATCGAAATCTTTGACTGCATCCGAGCAAGCCAATGGAAACGTTGGACGACTCCTAGTGATTTCGATGAAAACAATTGGTACCAATCCCTAGAGTATGCTTTCCAGCAGGGCCAATTAGTCTTATTCTTTGACATTGCGGAGTACTAAGTCACAAGGATGTGTTTGCCTAAATGTTATCTTCAGGTCATCATAGTAATTTGTGAGGGCGACGATACTAAGTAAATGTACGGAAAGTCTTGATAGAAAACTTTCTAGCGCATATGAAGCGTATGAGTGGCAACCACTAAGGATGGAATTCCAGGATCGATGTAGAAAAATTACAAGTTCAAGATAGACGTTGCATGTTTTGGTGGGTATCACATTAGAGTCAAACAGGTGTCTCCAGACGATGGTGAAGTTTGACGAAACCTGGTTATAAACCAATCCATGTCGTGTCATTCTCATAGTGAAACTCTTAAGGAAGTACTCTTTGCAAGGAGTCAACCACTGCACATCTTTTTCCTCTACTTTCCTGAATAACTTAGGCAAATTTAATTTCTTCTTTTCGTGCAGAAAACTATAATTTCTAAGGCAGTGGAAGCAACATTTCATAAAATTGCTTCTCAGGAGGTGTTGTTTAAAGGGTTAGATGGATAACAATAGTTACCTTTAAGTCAGCAGTCAAAAGTAACTGTTGCATGTGTACGGTAAGAAATAAGCTCGATCCATATATTAGCCACTAATAAGAAGTGGGAATAAATTGCACTGCTTAATCGCCTAAGTAAGAATACAATTCGTAAACCAAAAAGGAAGACCGATAAGTCCTTTTCTGAGGTGACACTAAAGAACTGACTTAGGTCTATCTACAGCGGCCGTATTAAGAGTGATAAGATGCACACAGTTAGGGATTCGTATGGCTTATCAATTGCTCATACACTTTTGATATGTAGACAGGCGGAAATAGTTATCCTTTGGAATAGAAAGCAATCATTACAGCTTATACAAAACTCTTCATCGGTTCTCCTCTATGTCCTTTCCCATTGATCACAATTAGCCTGAGGTGTGATATCTACGGTACGGTACTGATTTGCAGTTGGCCTGGAGCTCTAAACGTTGTTGTCAGCAGAAACCCAACCTGTTGACCGGTTCATATCAATTACAAAACAGTTAATCCTTTTCGCAAAGTTATTCTTGACGGCTACTGTACCGTTAACTGGTCAAATGTATCACGTGCTTCATTCAAGTAATATTTGTAAGGAACCTTACTCCGCATCGGATTATGAGTTCTAAGATTATTTATTAATTAGGCATGCCTGTGACATTGCTAATTTAACGGTTGCTGTGGTAATTTACTTGTAAGCGGATGTTTGGGAATGGCTCAGTTCAAGAAATCAAACAACGGCTTAAATTCTTCATAATTCGCAACAAGGGAACTAGCTTGTGTGGCCCACTAGCTAGTGGTTCGACAGCTGTGACGCAGTATATAATAGTACTAATAATAATTACAATAAATAAACATGTAAAACTTTCACGATCCGCGAAATTGTCTGCAGCATCAGAGATCAGTGTGTAGACCGGCGAGACTCATATATGTAATACTGAGGCACGGAATTAATATAACTGGGATTTAGTGGACGGTTTGGAACTTGGGATATGTTCTACCACCTGAGAGTATCTTAGAATAGCTCAAAAACTGTTTCTCCAGCTCAACATAGATAGTATTGTAATCAAGTCAAAGTAACTTTCGGGCCCATAACCTCATGGATCACAAGCCTGCAATGCAATATGAAGGTGCGTTTCGGAACCTGCGTAGGGATTAGGCAACCCTAAAAATGTCCATAGCCCACTTGCGACAAGTAGTGATTGTGCGAGAGCGAAGCGTCGTAAACGCGTACCGCCGTACTGCTGATGACTTTTTCTTTTTATAAATCTGCGAGTTTCTTAATAAACGTTGCCAGATGTTTACACGATTTGAGTGTGATTGGCAATTTATTACACAGAGTAACCTTGTCGGGAAAATAATCAGGCTCATGTTCCTTCTGGCGTTTGGTAGAACCAACGTATTATCACTGTTGCAAAATTCTCGAATTTA
>CALYDF020002872.1:0-22558 GCA_944474145.2 Dicrocoelium dendriticum | reverse complement strand
CGTCTACCACCACTAAATTATGGGTTTTAATTTCACCCACAACATCTTGTCATAACTCAGTCATGTTTGTATTTACGTCGTTTTATTGTCAACTCCAAGAAACTTATCAGAACAGCGCGTAACAGTTTACTAGGGTGACGTGTAAACAAATCATCAACTGTTTTCACTGTGAATGCAATTTCACGTAATATTATGTTCTATTACGTTCACGGTGCTGAAGTAATGTGCTGAAAATCTTCCCGGTCGGATTCCTTATGCGTATTATGAAAAATATGTCTACCCAAGGTCAAGTTAAAATAAGACAGTAAGAGAATGTCATCTGCATCTTACCTCATTGATTGCAGTTGGGCTATAAGATAATCACCAAAGGTAAAACACTGAATGTATTTAAAATGGATAAGACACGAGGCATAGCGTACCACGAAAGGAAATGTCCCGCATCAGTGATCAGCATTAACAATATTTCGCACAGAATCAAAGGTATCTGCATCTAGTTGATTTGTACTCTCCAAGATGTCGCTTCCCGATGTTTGCAAACTCTTTATTATTTTTGTTCACTTAAGCAAGCTTGTTAGGTTTTGTTTAAAATGTTTTCAAGCGGCGTCAGCTACAGCTTACTTGAGTAACGATAGAAATTTTTAACTAAGGAAGATATTCTGCCAACATCGCAGGATCCTCAACAGACAGCGTACTTATCTGTTTTCTAATGAGTAAGGCAGCGATTAATTTATTTAACCCACCGTACACAGTGATCCAACCTGACGTTTCTTATGCATGCGTTGGATTTGCAACAGAAGTTGGGATTTGTCCACCAAGCAGCGGATGCAACTTGCGCTTTCGATCCAACGGACCCTGTATATGAAACCTAGTTAGCAGGAGCAAAATACCTCATCTGCACCGATTCGTTGGCTCGGTGGTTACCTTTCGTCGAAACTAAATTCTTTTGGAAATAGGTAATGTCTGCCTAAAACGAATTTATGACAAAGCGGATGAGCTAATTTGGAACTGACACATTCGTCAAATATGGCGCAGCGCTTCTCGGATTCCGCCTTTCTGGTAGACTCAGCAGCTCCTCCTCAACAAGGAACTAGTAGTTGACACGGATATCACAGGTACACAGCTTGGATGTAGTGATCAAACGAAGCAGCTCTTTGGTTACATATGCCACGCTGGAAACACCTGTGAAACAGTGACCAAATTTACACGGTCACGCATTACGACTTTCTGGACAAAGTCATTCAAGAATCCAACTGCTCTTTCCTGCCCGAGTAGCCTCCCGGTGTCGCTTGGAGGGAGTGTGTCAACCATTTCCCCGCCCAGTGGCATATGAGTCGGAAGACAGTCTTTCGCCAGAAGCAACGGAACTATTTTCTGAGGAGCCGGACTCGAAAGGGTTGCAACATCATCACCATCATCAATAGCAGCGCATCAGCCATTTCAACTGGGGCTCCGTAACCATAAAACCATATGGAGCTACGGAATGAAGAAGAAGAATAGGGAGTGAAGGGGGACTTACCGGAAACCCATAATGCCCTAAGGAAGCGTTCAGGGTCGATGCACCTACACTTCGACAAAAACAAAAATTCACAGACAGCTGGCTATCATGCAAAGATAAGGCGGAATCAGCGAGAAAGCTTCCTTTAGACTTCTACTGTCTTGCATAATAATCAGCCATTACATCACCGAAAACCCTGCACCACACACACCATAAAGAGACAGTCCGACTAGGAGATGATAGCACACTCGCAACTGGCGCCAACAGTGAGCCAGGTTCTGTAAACGCTGGAGCCAAGTGCAAGAAGAGTCACGTGGACTCCAAGTGTGGTCTTCCGTGACTTCATTTCTCACTTCCAATTCAACATTTGTCCACTATGAGCCTTGTGAATTGCGTCACTCTACATCAAGCAGGCATAACAGGATTCTTTTTCGTAAGCGCTGACCGGGCATACGTAATAACTGGACAAGCCAACGCAACTAACTCAGTGTCAAACCTTGTTCTAAAAAACTATCTTGCGTATCACTGCCCAACACTCGGCCACACACATCCTCGTTTGGGACACGCTGGTGCCACCCGACACCAGCAATGCTCCGCAGACAGCGAGGATCAAGGACGAAGCCGCCTTAGATCTTCAGACCGAAGGGGGCAAGTCTCACTCCCATACAACGGAACAGCTCTTACTGTGGCCTTGTAAAATAGGTCTTTTAGATGGAGAGAAACCCCGTCCTGTCTCCAAATATATCGCAGATTCAAGAAGGCAGTTCTGAATTTTACATTACGTGCACTGACCTCAGTAGTTGTACACCGATCGTTGATGATACAGCTGCAGAGGTTAGTGAATTGATCAACCACCTCGATTTCCTCTCTTCCTAGGGTTAAGAACTCATCAAGTAGCTGTTGGTATTGCAACAAGAATTTACACTTTGATGGTGCGAAACGCATACCAAATAATGAAAACACCCAACATCAGTTGCTCGGAGTTGATTGCGCGATCCCAACATCGTTAAAAAGCGAGACAATAACGTCAGCAGAATCAAGATTAACTAGCCCATCACCAGACGGAAACTCGACGCCAGCGTCTTGAGATTCCGCAAGGGGATCCTCCATGATAGAATCCATGACGAAATTGAACAAATTTACGGAAATCGGTCAAGCCTGATGAATGCCACTTGTGGTTGGAAAGTTATCCCACAGGCCACTGTAGACACTGACGCAGTCTGTATGAGTACAGAGCACGTAAAATGTTCACATATTTCATGCGAACACTTTCCAACGCAAGTACTTTGAACAGAATATATCGATCTACTGGATCAAACGCACCTTTGAGATCGCGTAATACGTGGATCTGCTCTAGCGCCTGCCGCAAACTGTATATGTGGTCTGTACAACCACTTCTTGGAAAGTATCCTGCATGATCTTCCCTAATACAAGAATCCCGTTCCGCAGTGAGACGACGAAAAAAGATTGGGGTCAGTGATTATGCCACTACGGGCGTTAGACTAAAACCCCTGTGGTAAGCACAGTCGGTGCGACTACACTCCTTGTATATTGCCACTCTAATCGATCTACTACAGTTAGACGGTAGGGTTTCTTTATTCCATACACATTCAAACAGTGAGGAAAATGATTTGCTGTTGATCTAACTTCCATCGTTAAATAGTGCGGATGTGGGGGCATATGGGTCAGCGTTACGAAAAGTATTGACGGCTGCGATCGCGTTTCTGAACTCGAACACCGAGGAAGGCTCTTAACTAACCGACCATGGCTCGTCCTGCATCAGTTGAGTAGACAGCCGTCAGGGAAAAGGTGGCGAACTGAACTGAATTTGAAAGTGTTCCGCCCAACGAGCCATACGACGCTCCTTATTGGGAATCCTAGTGCAAGATCTGTGTCTGAGTGTCTCACTGATATATGGTTTTCTGGGACCAGTGGCGCGGGTTTGTTGGAAAATTTTGTAATAATTATTTGCTGCTCCTGCTTCCTACATTTTTTGTACCCTACCGGTCTAGCCGGTTACATTATTACCGCGCACGCTCTGCACCAGTTGGATCCCAATAGCCCTTCTGGTCACATTGTGTTCAGAGGCAGACTACGACATTTCTTCTGGTTTCCAACAGGTTAACCGACCACTTGGATAATCAGTGGCTGGTGCGGTGACGACTAGTTGTACCAAGAGCAGTCGGTCCTCCGTCGTGCATTAGCGCAGTGTCCCACGAGTTCTCTGAAGGGGATTCAATTAAGTAACCCAAAGCATTAAGACGGTCGCTGTGAAATGTGTACCTCATCAGCGCTGCAGTTTGTCTTTGCGCGCGTTTTCTTATATATTTCCCTGGAATTCTGGTATTTGTTGATTGACACTTCGGTGAAACTGAGCTTCGTATGAAGGTTGACAAGGTGACTATGTAAGATCATCTAACATCTCGGCATCTCCAGGGCATTTTCTTAAAGATGGGAGATATAATACATTGCCCATCACTTGTAATTAAATACGCGATTGCAAAAGACTATCATTCAGTAAATTGGGGCTTCCTACAAGTTTCGCCTGGAAGTATTTAGGGAGATGCAATGTGGAAACAGGATACCATCAGCCTCATTGGGGGAAACGCAGCAAATCTTTTACAATCACAGCATGAACGTTTTGATTCTACGCAATTTGTTATTGCAACGCCTCCCAGAATGCATTTAAGCCGTGCTTGCAGTAGCGATTGACACGTAACTCGCAGCAACTGAAGGTTTAGCTGACTGCGTTACCAAATGAAATCAACCTGTGAATGAAGCCGGAACATGTACCCAGCCAAATACCTGCTCAACCTCAGCAACAGCTGCACCTAGCTGGTAGTTAGCATCACAAGAACGTCCCTTCAGTACCAGCTTGTGAAATGCGGTCTTGACTGGAAGCACTGCAGCCGTTCCAGATCATCACATGATCGCTCCCACTTATGGGGCCGTGTACCGTCCGTCGGTAAATATACAAATTTATTTTATTTATTTTATCACTCCCTAGCACCAAAACTACCGCTCTCGGTTACCGCGCTAACCAATTGCGTTTCGGTAATCATTCCATTAAGCTCTGTTGCATCTCCACTTCAGCTAATCTCCCACGCCGGCTCGTAATGTGAAATAATGCTATTCGAAATACTTAAAGCTGCTCATCTATATTAAGCCTTGATTTAACAATCTGCAATGACTAGAAGTCATTTAATCTCTGCCTCCCACTGGACTTCTCATTGATAATCACTACGGGATCCTGGACACCCATACTTTGTCACGCAGTTCACCGCTGACATAAGTCATATCTCAGGTGTCGACAACTCCTTCGCCAACGCTTTCTCTCGCGTTAACCTCTCTGTTCAGCATTTGCCTACAGTCAAACTTACCACCAACCTATCGGTCCAAGAAAAAGATGTGGCGTAACAATTGCCATTGCATTCCAATGGACCACATGAACATCACGGAGCTCTCCAAACCACAAAAGGAACCATCCTGTGATATTCTCACGGATTGTCATATACACCTTACGCGTCTCTTTCAATCGCACTATAGTCAACGTACTCGCCCCAATACCAGATCCCGGTATCCTTGGATGTCTGGAACTACTCGCCTAACGACTCGTTTGGCCACGCCATAGCAAAAACACTCATATATTGACTTCCAATTACATCGGCACGACTGTAGGCCTCTTGGCTCATCCCTGCTCCAGAACTTTGGTTCGTGCATGTACATCTAGACCGTGTAGGGCCGATGAATCATTCACGCGGATTCCTATACACGCTTATATGAGCCGACTGTTTAACTAGATGGACAGGATCCAGTTCGTAGCAGACTGCACAGCCGAAACGGCTATCCTGATATACTTGAATCATTTGACCTCGCATTACAGACATACATCAACAATCAAAACTGAACGCGGAACGAATTTGGAATTCAAACCATTCAACGCGTTCTGCGACTTTATAGGTTTACGCCGGATTCATAAGACAGCATACTAACCAACAGCCAACGGATTAGTCGACTGTTTCCAAACAGGGCTTGAATCATGGCCATTTGATTACTCAGACCAAAGCTGGTGCGAAACCTTTCCGCTGTGGAGCGCCTGCAGAGGTCATTTAAAAAAATGTGATTTGTACACACTGATATGAATTGTCGATGAAGTTGTAATGAACTTCATCTCGAACTACTTTGAACTTGACGATTGGAACACAGCTCGCTGCTGGTTTTCAACGTGCCACATAAACTTTTCTATTCCAATCTGAATCCACTCAATTTATAACCTAGCTCAGCTCTAGCGTTTCGCAACAATGGTTTTACGCTGAATATACCGAAGGTTAGAACGAAAGTCCGCTCTAATTTCTTTCAGATACAACTATCTGTGGAACAAACTACCCATAACCCTCAGGTCATGTGACAATGTGACAAAAGTTAGAAGCAGACTCGCCAATTACATATATATATATATATATATATATATATATATATATATATATATATATATATATACATGTATATAATACACAATCTGTGGTACAGATATTGTGCCATCATATCATGGCTGAATAGGAAAACAGACAGAATAATAAGAAAAGCGCAACAACAAAAGCTTTTTTGATGTACTCATGAGTAGGGGATTTCTGATATTGATAATTGAGATGCGGCACAGCCAGCTTCCAAATCAGATAGTCGTCCACAAAATATCTACGCACTGACAGTTTCTAAATGCTGTGTCGTACGTAGCTACGGTTAGTGTACGTCGCGTCTTTCGGGGCAAACCCTGTCCTCTGCAACGTTCGTAACTTGTGTGGCAGTGAAGGATAAGACGCGCGATATCACAGTCAGCTTGTAAATCATGACGGTCCGAAGCTGTCCCCCGTGGCCCAGTGGCATAAGCTGCTGACTGGCGGTGCAAGCCGCTGGTGGTTATAGATTCGAATCCTGATGGATCAGATGGATGCGCACTACTGATGATGCACAACAGGCTGAAACGGCAGTCTAGTGATTTTCCGGGCATGTGGACGACTATCTGATTTGGAAGCTGCCTGTGATGCATCTCAATTATCAAAAGCTTTTATGTCTATTTTACCACTCACAGTTTTTGAAAAAATTTTCTGTTGTTATTTTTTAGGGGGAGGAACAAGGGATACCGCAACAAACCGATGCACACATCCTCCATTGACATCGATCTTGAGCTATGACTTGCAAGATATTCAGCCAGCAAATATCCGCATCTCTCGGATCCAAACCAGGTAGTCGACAACAACCGGCCCAGGCCAACTCTGTCGTCAACTTCTTCATGCAGCTTTTCCATGTTGTAGGTTGTCCACCAGACCGTCTCTTCCAGTCCTGTCCAGCAACCGCAAACAGCGCACGACGCGGGTAACGCTGGACAGGCATGCGCAATACGTGTCCCAACCACCGCAGTTGATGCAGTGAGACCAGCTCCTAGATCGATTGGCTTCCACGTCCCAAGACACGCTGTCTAACTTCCACATGGCTTACGTGGTGCTGCCACCACACACGGGCAATGGACCGCAGACAGCGATGCTCGAAGACGGATAGCCTGCGTAAGTCGTCTTTACGATTAAGCCAGGTCTCGCATCCGTACAACAGTACAGCACGAACAATTGCACAATAGACCCGCCCTTTGATGGAGAGACGAATATCGTGGCGACGTCACAAATGCCTCAGCCTAGAAAAAGCGAGGCATGTTCTTGAGATGTGCATTGAAATCTAGTCTCCAACAACCCCGTCAGCAGTGATGCAACTTCCCAAGTAGACAACGCTCTCCACAACCTCTGGTGTCTCACCAGCAAGAGTGAGTGCAGACACAGGCACCTGACAGTCGTGAAGGAGAGCCTTGCATTTGGATGGCCAAAAATACATACCGTACTTTGATGCTTCAAACGCCAAGCAGTTTATTGCAATTTGGGCGATGATTGGATCGTCATCCAGCAAGAGGATATCATCAGCATAATCCAAATCAACAACTCGACTACCTGGGATGAGCTCAACGCCAGCGTTCAATGAATGCCTAGAGCGTTCTTCAAAACATCCTCGATGGCAAAGTTGAATAGGAACGGAGAGATAGGACATCCTTGTCGAACTCCACTGGAGACCACAAAGGTAGGCGAAAGCATGCCATAAGCCCTAACCCTGCCCGAGGTCAGACTATAGAGAGGGCGCATTATGGTGACGAACTTCTCGGGGACATCATTCCTCAGTAGGCAGTGCCACAGTACTGTACGATCGACAGAAGCAAAGGCTGCACAGATATCCACGAACACTGCAATCGTTGGCCTCTGATACACATGGCGGAGCTCAAGGATGTGGCGAAGTGTGCAGATTTGATCGATGCAGCCGTGAACAGGGCGACTATCAGCAAGTTATTCTCGTTGCAACGATTCGCGCGTTGGTGATAGCCTGCAAAGTTTGGTGGACACCAGCAGCTTGCAAAAGATGGGGACTAAACTTATTCCTCTGTATTTGGCGCAGATTGTGCGCAGGCCCTTTTTGAAGATAGGGACGACTATCGATTCACCCCAAGATGATGGAACTTTCTCTTTTGACCAAATTTGCGAGAACAAAGCGGTGAGTTCACGAACCAGCGATGCGCTACCGTCTTTAAATATAGTCGAAAGAAGAACATCAGGGCCGGGGCTTTATAAGGCTTCATGTGTTGGAGCTCCTGCTCCATTTCCTGGAAAGAGAAAGCATTTGTGGGGATAGACCACTCGGCGCCAGAACTAGCAGATGTAGCTGGGAGTCAACAAAACTGCGAGCCAAAATGTTCGGCCCATCGCTCCAAACGTCGTTGAAGATTGGTGATTAAGTTGCCATCCTCTTCACATATTGTTTCACTTATACCGGATCCAACACCATCGGTGACTCGAATGAGATGGAAAAGATTTTGGTATTATCAGAGAGGCCAGCAAGCTCCATCTGCTTAGCACGTTCATACCACCAAGCTTCGCGGTCCATTTGCCGACTCCTGCGCAACTCTCGACCAAGGTACTGGGTTTTTTCACCGTGTCTGTCCATCAGCGACAAGAAGTCAGCGGAAATCCAATGATTCGGTGGGTGACGGGCAACTCCACAAGTGTCGATACTGGCGAAAACTAAAGCATATTTGAAATGCGCCCACTGCGAATGGAGATCACCGTCAATATTTGAGCCAAGCAAGGTTGACAGTAAGGTTTGGTATCTGGTTACAATCGCAGGCGACATCCCGTCGGTAGTGGGAGCGCTTAGGTGACCCTCCGAAACGCATGCAAATCTTAGCACGAAGTAATGCGTGATCGGAGTATAAAAAGGTTGACCAGTACGATCGGCAGACCGTTATGCTTCCGCGCCATCTGTAGCTGATTGCTATGTGGTCAAGCTGGGAGCACACTTGCGTTTGTGAGGGCGGACGCCAGGTAGCAGTGTGCCCCCTCAAGTGCCGAAAACTAGTGCTCGAAATAAAAAGGCGATGATCAGAGTAAAGAGCAAGCCGTTTGTCTCCATTGTCTGATCGACTTCCACCGAGACCAAAGATACCCCGAAGGTGGTGCTCGCTTGGTTGAAGATGGCCAACCCTTGTGTTAAAGTCCCCGGAAAGTATGACTATATCAGTCCATTTGGAGGAACGTAGAAGTTCATGTAGTTGCTGGTAAAAGCTATCTTTTACTGCATCCGGGCCTCATTCTGTAGGCGAGCAAGCGGAGACAACAAACAAGGCACGCTTAACGTCTCGACGCCTGCTTACGTTACATGAACCTCTTAGTCTGACTGCACATAGCTGACTGTTGACTGGGATCCCGTCAAGCAGAGCTGATTCAGCCCTGGCACTCAGTACAACTCCAACACCAGCTTGACCAGTGGCAACAGCTTCTGGGTTTCCGGAAAGCCGCAAGTAGTATTTGGCGTCAGAGTTTGCCAGAGAGGCCATGCAGAGGACGGCGCTAGAGTCTTTTAATCTGGTCTCTGAAAGGCAACAGATATCTATCGAAAGCTTTTCAACAGTACGGGCCAGATACGCTTGTCGTCAGATGTGCATCAAAGTTCGAACATTAAACGCTGCGAGGATGAATGGAGAACCAGGTCGAAGAAGAGCTACCGCTTTGGTGGAGTGAGAGGCGGTTGCGGTCACAGGACATTGAAAACCGGATGTTTGGCTGTTGCTTTTATCAGTTGCGAGACCTGGGTCGTTTGTGACGGTGACCGTAGAAGACATAAGAGTAAAGGTGGGTGAAGGAAAGGAGGTGGGGTGATCTGTGAGTGGAAGTTGAGTGGTTGAGTTAGCACAGAAGATAGGCATAGCAGGAGCAGCAGTAATCGGTGTGGTCCATGATTCTTCAGTGGGCGGGATACTACCCGGTTGCCCAGGCCGAAGTAGAGGGTTGTCTTGGGGGGCCCTATTCCGAGCCTTTGATCAATGATCTAACCTACAAGGCAGTAGGGCGATTTGAGGGCGTCGCAACCCGTTGGGAGCCGGTGAACAAATAGATTGTTCATACGTCATTCGGTCCATGAAGGACCAGGGGCCCAACGCACCCTTTAAGTACAATGTCTCTCAGGGAGCGGCAAGAGGCAGTGACTTTACTTAGTGGCGAGTCGACTCCGCCACGTCGCAGTGTTGTTAAACAGATATTTGTGGCTTTTATAGGGAGAACGCTAGCCAGGCGAAAACCCACTACATCCTGTAACACTGCCGCCGAACCATTCGTTGGAACGGGAAAAACCCGAACAACCCAGCTGGCACCACGAGGAGGATGTTCGACAAGTCAGCCAATTACTTTGATCTAACTACCCTAAGCTCTAAATTCACATGGGAAAAATCCCTCGATGAGCTATTCCAAGCAGGGCCCAAAAACATATAACCACCAATGTTTTCATAACCAGGCTTTGCCCTCAACCATCCAGCAGAATGTTAATATATGAAACGCATATCCCAATACTCCACCTATGCATGTCACTCATACAACAGCATGGATACATCTGTACAAATTGATTTGTGCCGCTACATGCTTATAAAGAGAAAGATACGCATTATTGTTACTATTTTTATTTTTATTATAAATACGCAATAGCATCCAAGCAGGATTGCAAAACGCGTCAGTAGAGCCGGTTTATGCTACGACACTTAAGTCGCCCGGATAATTTGTTCCAAATCCCGCATCGTCGGGTATGCGGCCGCCTTACTTTGCATACTCCACAACACAATCCATGCGTTCACTATGACCGATTCTGTCCCGTGAGCATACCAATCAGTTGCAAACGCACAGTGGACCCTCTAGCCGCAATCACGGCTTCCTCTGCACTGACACAGTGCATGCGCACGCTCCAACCTCACTTCGCTGGCACGTTCGGATTTATGCAACGGACTAGGAAACACCACACTCTAGACCTGAATGCTTATCGCCCAGCGAGATCCATAAAATGTCTGTATTTGCGCGACCCGTAATCCGAACCCAGATGCCTACATACGAGTACCCCTATGCTGAGGTTTGAGGTTGCATATTCTTTGGTTCCTCAACGCAGTTTGGCTACCCTGACTTAGTTTATCTTACCGTGCCTCACCATTACCAAAGCCTCCAAACACTTTGCCTATCACAATATTCAAAGGCAACGCTTCCTCGCATTGGAGGAATTAAAATCTGGTGGACATGTCCAAGTTTGATCATGCATTCAAAGACAAATCTCTTCGGAACATCTGTGAGAAGTGAAGAGTCGCGGCAAGTAACTGACAAGTAATTAACCTGATGACGTTGATAGATCATATTATGGTTCACATATTAGAATGATTACAGCCGTAATTCCCGTGCTTTATCCGTTAAGTCTACATTAGCTGAGCTAATAAAATTATGTTGACTGAAGTACCCCATTTCCCTGCAAACTTGAAAAGTTGCCCACTTACGCTATGTTATCATCTTTGTGTCATTCTTTTCCTTCGCAAATGTAAGTCACGCTTGGGTGCAGTTATAAACTAAAGTAATTAACTGCTTATTTGCTGCAAATCAGTGTCTTTATTACAAGGTCTATGATACCCTTGTCACTTTCACAATTGGATACTAGTACGGTGACATACAGAGACGGAGAACTGTGGCATCTTCCTCTTCGTATTAACATTCGTCATCCATTCACATCACTATGTAGGGTCGATCGTATTGCCCACCAAACGATGCGAGGCTGCCCCATCACTTATGCTACTTGTATTCTGCTCCTTGAAATCGATTGGTAGATTATTTGACCCTAACTCGATAAGCTGTCCGATATTGAGTATCCCGATGTTTATTAAGCCGATTTAGTCCATCCATGAGGTCATTTGAAGTATTCATGCTTGCGAAGTTTCCGAGCGAACTGATTTGTTGTTACGAATCTATGCTGGAGTGGCAGGATATTTATTATGTTTCCCGTTCGGTAGCATTGTTAGCCTGGGTCTGCCGGCCGCATCAAGAGAAGGAACTCACACCAGCTATGCACACAAGTCTAAGGTTTTGTACAATTATCTGTGAATTTAAAAATCCCACTCGCCCACTCGATCGATCGACTGATCGATCCTAATGAGGCAGGCGATTACCTTCGTCCCAGCTTTCAGCCATATCACACAAGTTCCTATTTCTATTATCCGTTGTCTTGGTATTGCAGGTTCCGCAAAGCTTTTGGAGCTGGGCTGCGATGTTAGTTGGCTTATTCGGCTAACGCGGCTTCTCGTCGTCGGCTACTCGACGCTCAGCTGCTATTCTTTTCCGACACCCTTCAACTCTAGGTATCTGTTTAAACCATATTTCATCTTCAGACGCTAAAGTATAAGTATGTCTTGGTTCGGAGATGTGCTGCGTCTTTCGCCGCCGCGAAAGCTTGCAAAGACGGTCTTGTAAAAGCTTAAGGAAATATTTCGGTTTGTAAATGTACAATGGCTCCAGAGGCAGTTTTGTAATTGAACGTGTTCTCCTTCTGTCGGTAGTTTTGCATTAATGCATCCCTCTTCTTGGATAACCAAACAGTTATTTAGTATAGTCGCTTGCGCTTCTTGCAGGGTGACAATATCAAGTGAACTAACGTCGGTCGATCTAAGAAACAGGCGAATATATATTTATATAAATATAAATATATATATATATATATATATATATATATATGTATATAGACCCCTTGCTGAGACGGCTGTATTCATGATGCTTCTTCAACGCAGTTGGGCTAAACCGACTTGCACCTAACTTGGTCTTTTAAAATGGGCAAAATTCATTCCACTTTATTTTCTTTGTTCTGCGTATCTGATAACATTTTACTAACTCACACACATCGCGTATGCTTATTGTGGTAAACTTGCGTAAATTGCTCAGGTGGCTTTTTTAAATAACTGACATCCTGTGGTTGTCGCTGGTTCACTGATAACCAATTTGCTCCATGTTCTCATTTAGCGAGTATTTATGTCGTCATGGCCGTTTATTTTATTCCATACATTTTATTTGATATTGTTATTTCAAGTGATTGGCTGTTGTTTGATATCCCTGGTTTGACCGCGCGTGTTATACCTGTTGACAAGGCGCTTACCTGTCTATTACCCACTAATTCGTCTATACTGCCTTCAGGATACAGTTGGTCGTTTGTGGAGGGGACTGGGTGCACGGTCCTCCTGACCATTTTACGCTCCACTAGTGGTTCTTTGCACCTGCATTGTGTGTGGATCGGGCTACGGCCTAACCGTTGCCTTGTGTGCCGTTAATTTGCCAAATGCAGTATGCTTGCGTATGCCTGTGAAGGAGTGTGAACCGGCTCCGTTGATGTAATGTGGCTCCAATCCTATGCGTCCCCGTCTTATTCCTTCGGGTTTATGCTGGATATGCATTGCGTGATTGGAGCTGTGGGAGGTGCAGCGCAAGCTATCCATGGTCCATCTGAACGCGCTGCCGTCCTACGGCTGTCTTGTGGAGTCCGCAGTGACAGCCAAATCTGGAACCGGATGCCCCCAAATGTATCTAAATTGATCATCAGCTGCGTACAGATTTTGAGCAATGCGGAACATGACGGAATAGGAAATGAGGATTACAGTAAAAGAAAAACTGGCAATTATTGTTTTTTTTCCAGCCCACATCACTTGAGATTCTTGATAGATTTATTAGTGGAAAGAAGCGTTATCACCGAGACAAGCAAAATACACACCCTAAAATATTTTCGGTTTCCAGCCAAAACGTCCAATCTTTTCAACCAATGGCACTCAGCATTCTTGGAACCACATCTATGGAGTCGGAACCTAACCAACCGTAGCCAGCTGTTTTCCTAGGGTTTTCACCTTGCTTCTCCAACTTGTAGGCTCTCCACCACACCACCTCCACCAACCCAGTCCAGTGACCGCGAACAATGCACGAGCAGGTAGAAGCTCAACTGGCATACGTAGTACGTGTTTAAGCCATCGTAGTTGACGCTGCGAGAAAAGCGAATCGAAGGAGTGGCTATAACCACCCACGACACGCTCTCTGTCTTTAGTAATGGTTAAGGGGTTCAGCCAACACACATGCGCCATGGACCGCAAGCGACGGTTCTCGGATATAAAACATCGATGTAGGTCATCGGTACGAGCAGACCAATGCTCGCAACTGTACAACATTACAGTGAGGACAGCAGCAATATAAACCCGCCATAAACACCTCAGCATGGAGAAGGCGAGACGAGCTCTTGAGATACTCAATGAAATATCATTTTCAACCACCACACTAGCAGTGATGCAGCTTCCAATATAGACAAAATTCTGCACAACTTCCAGCGCATTACCACCGATGGGTACTGCAGGTAAAGGTGTTTGCTAATCTTGTAAAAGTGTTCTGCACTTAGGTGGTGAAGCTCCAGTCTCCAGGCGGTTAAGTGCAACTTGGATGCTCTGCAGACCATCGCGCAACAAGATGATATCATCAACGTAATCCAAATTAAACAAACAATTACCTGCGAGGTGCCCAACGACAGCGTTCAAGAAGTCATCTGGAGCATATTTGAGGACAACCTCATTGGCAAAATTGAAGATGGATGGAGAGATAGAGCATCCTTGTAGAAACTAACTGGTAACAACAAAATAAGGCAAAGCTTGTCATAAGCCTCAACTCTACCAGCGGTCAGACTATCCAGAGCATGCAGAACGGAAACGAACTTCCCGGGAATACCATTCCTCAACAGACAGTGTCACAATGTAACACTGCCGACGGAAGCGAAGGTAGCACGGATATCCAGGGACACAACAATCGTTGGGTTTTGATACACATGGCGTAGCTTGAGAATCTGGCGGAGTGTGGAAATTTGATCGACGCAGCTGCTACGAGGGTGGAACCCAGCATGTTCTTCTCGCTTTAGTGATAAACGCTTTGGGGATAGCCTGATAAGAATGAGGAACACCAGAATCTAACGACTAACGGGAACCAAACTTATGCGCCTGTAATTAGAGCACTTTGTATGCATGGGCATTTTAAAGCTGAAGACGACTATCGACACGCTGCTGGAAAAGAGAAAACCTTCGTTTGCCAAGAGTCCAGAGAGCAAAGAAGTGAGACTTCGAAACAGCGAATTGCCACGTCCTTAAACAAATCAGGAGGTAGACAATCAGGTCCGGTTGCCTTGAACGCTATATGTAGCAAAACTGCGGCCAGATTTCCCCATAGAGTGGGTGCATCGGTTGGGATAGTTTAAACAGTATCAGAGTGCGTCTCAGGTGAAACAGATGGAGCTGGTAGTCAGGAAACTGAGATCGAAAATGGTCCGCTCATCGTCTTGACCGTCATTAGAGAGTAGTCCTTAGTAAGCCAACGCCCTCGGCGACATTTTCGCTTACTCATGATCAGTAGCCTTCGGTTACTCGGCTCAGGTAAAAGAGGTTTCTGGTATTACCAGAGAGAGCAGCACGTTCCTTTTCTTCAGCACGTTCATAACACCAGAACTCACGTTCCGTCCGTAACCTCCTAAGCCACACTAGATCTAAGGATCCGCGTTCCTCACTACATCTGTTGTCGGCTAGGATGAAGCGCCGTCTGTCTGTCAGCGACAACGAGGCAGTGATGATCCAGATTCCTTGCTGCTGACAATCAAATCTACAACTGAGAGTACTGGCAGAAAATAAAGCGTCTTCTGTTCACAACCACTGCGAATTGAGATCCTCGACTGAGGATGAAACGAAAGTGTTGTCAGAGTATCCTGGCACTTAGCTAACGTCGCAGAATCCTGCAGTGTGTCGACGTTCTGTAGGAACCGGTACGTTTGGGTCATCCTCAGAAACGCATGCAAATCTTGGCGCGAACTAGTGCGTGATCGAATTCCAGACAGGTTGACCAGTAGGGTCGGCAGTCTGTTAAGCTTCAGCGTCATTTGTAACTTATTGCTATGTAGTCAAGTAATGATCACTCTCAACAGATACGTTTATGTGTGGAACCGGCTCTTAATCACAATCAGGTGTTATAAATGTGATGCTAGCCCTGGAGAGCTGGAAACAGCCAGTCAATGCCGGGGTAGGATTCCACTTCCTCTACCTGGAGTTATCCAAATCGTTCGACCACCAGGACCACTACATAATTCTTCGCAAGATCCAAAGCTATGGAATCGCTGAATCTGTGCTATTTACGAAAGGCTGGTTCTTCATTCAACACCCATTGTACATGAGGGGCTGATGATCCATTTCCGACCCAACTGCATTTCAGTATGTTGTACCCAAGGACCGGTAATTAGATCACGTCTGTGGCCCGTTGAAATTACACGTAGGAAGATTATAAAATTTCAGAGAGCCTGTTGTATGTGCGCCGACGCTGTAGTCAAAGTCAGTGTATGGTCATCAATCCGGTTATGCTGCGGAAATCTTCAAGCATTCGGCGTGTACACATTATGCACCTTTGTGCATTGTAAGGTTTCCTGACCCCAGATACAATGTTCCAGGAAACATTCACATGGTACAGCAATTATTACCTTGCCTAAATGCAGTGTAATATGGGCCTAACCAACACGCTATTACGGAATTTACGCTTTAGTATAGCAACAATGTGGAAGACATGTGATCAGGCGTTTGTTTTTGCGATCCAGGAGAGATTTGGATATTTGCTTTAGGCGTCCTAGTTATTCCGAATCTCGTACTCTGTATTTTATATTGACAGGTTCTATTATACATAATGCGAGATGTGTTTCTACAAATAAGCTTAGAATGGGTAAGAAAGACATAAATACCATGGTGTGCACACCCAAAACTGATGAGAAAGACTGACCGATAGCAGCGGCTTTTCACCGAATCCACCAAAGCGAACATGCCCATAATCTACTTGTAGTGTGAAATCCATTGCACAATACAAGAAGACAAAATTAATAAGGCGCATGAAAAGCTGACTGACCGGACTACCTCCTCCTTGTGCCAGCTGGATGTTCGGGATTAATCCGTTCCAGCTTGCCGTTTTTAGTTGCCAATGGAATAAACATTGTCTAAATTGAAGATTAGGTGACCTACAGGAAGCACTACTGCTAAATCATGAAGGCATTCATTCGCCTATGATGTGGTAGGACATGTGTATGATGAAGTTCTCAGCAAAATGACAAGGATTACGTGTCGCCATTGTTTGATACCCGAGAGATATATCCTGATTAACCGCGAACGCATTTGTGTCCAACAGTCCCCAAGTGACTTTGAAATCAAATATTCTGGTGACTGCAATTTCTATGAACAGATTTAGTATCAGATAGCAGGAGCCAGGCAATCAGTGGATAACAAATCTCATTAGATGCGTGCAATCACAGACAAAGCTGAATTATCTGAAACCCTAGTCGTCCAATCTTGGAGATTGCCGACTACTCTCTGGAAATATGAGAAAATCGAAACGACATCGATTGAAAACATTTAAGGGTTAACTAATAAACACGTAATAGGCAAAATTCTATCATGAACTGTCTGCATCGATGCCAGCAACTCCATTTCGATTCGCTTTAACTGCGAAGACTAAAACGCAACTTGTTAATATTGTGCTATCTGATTAATTGTAAGACCTATTGTAAAAAGTCAGAAACCTTTTTTATGCCCTCAGACTTAAGGTGATTTCAGTACCTCGTACTTTAATATTCAGGTTTGTGACATGCTTTTCTATTCCCATTAGCTATACTGCTCACTTGTTATTTTCCCTGGACTACTTCAGATAGGATACATTTTATTTGAGTGATATATAATGCAAACTGCTAGATGTAGCGGCTTGTCTAAAGATTCTTTAGTTGATTTGATTATTTCTAGACATCCTGATGCCTGCAATAATATTTCTTGTAAGGTACTTACTGATCAATTTCATCCACTTCACATCGATCTTTCCAAAAGGTTCTCTTTCTCTTCTACCTGTACAAAATTCGGAGTTGTATTCGCCCGCACGTCATCATATCGTAATACTGTTTGCTTTATCTCTCACCATTGCTTGTTGACTCACCGAAAGTCACAAACACGCTGCGCGAACGCTTGCTGGAGTAACAGTTCTGGTTTTTTCCCACTTTTCTAGGACCTAGGTAACAAAGAAATTAGCATGATTATACTACGATGCGGAACAAATTCGCATTCTAACAATTTGTTTCTCTAGATACGATTCTTCGCTGAATCGATTGCCAATCACAAACAGGACTTGTGATACTGTGCAATCAATTCGCAGTAAGTTGAGAAGCTACCTCGAACTCGATACCAACAAATCTTTATTTCTGTCGAGAATATCGCCTGACTATCTATTTATTCGAGATCTAGTTAACGTCACAAGCGTGTATTACCGCAATTGGAGGCCATGTAATTAGAACACAGTGTATACCACATCCTCAAACTGCTAAAGTGCCTCCTACAATCGCGTAAAACAAACATTCGGGAAATACCATGCCTGAAGCTGAGACAAATAAAACATGATAAATTAATATTGCTCTTGAATGATTTGTGACACGAATAGCTACAGATTCCCACTTGCTGAAGAATATATCCATTATTATATTTTTGTTATTAGGGTGTTCTTAGTTCGGGAGACTTGAAGGGCTAATCCTCTGCTCCTATTGATTTGCCTTGCGGCGTTCCACCAAGGTCGGGGTTCGGGCCACGCCTATACTTCGTCTTCATCAACGACATCGAGCTTGCCATCTACTCGAGTTTCCTGATTTTGCTGATGACATCAAGAGATGGATGGTGATCGGTAGTCAAGAATATCACCATCTGCTTCAACTAGACTTAGACCGCGCTTGGATATATCCAAGGGCAAACCGACTTCGTTTCAACACAGCAAGTGTAACACTTCGCATGCTCACCACAAACTGTGGAATGCATATAAGTTAGGAGATCACATCATAAATACTGCATCGCAGGCGTGCAACGTAGATGTGGGGATGGAAGGCCTTCCGGCCTTTTCGGCGCAGTTCTGGGAACGGTACCAAGCTACGAAAGAATACGGTCTGTTACACGGACATTAGGGCGGTTCGAATCCACCAGCTTCCTGCAGATGCTCAAGACTTTGTGCGTCCCCATGTAGAGTGTATGATGAAGGCCTGGTTACTCTGAGGAAAATGAGATCCGGTTGCGCTAGATACCCACATCGAAGAGCAAATAAATTTCGTAGAGCAAGTAAAATGCGAAGAGTTTGTCCCGCCTGAAATACCATTAGACTGAAAGCCCTGTGCGTACACAGCAGAAATTATCGCTACCCTCGGCTCGACCTCATTCCGGCCAACTTGATGTTAGCACTAATATCACGCTTGCCGTCACCAGAAACGTAGCCAAACCACAAAATCGAATGGGCCCCGGCTGAACCTAGCCATATAATACAGTCAGTTTGAATGTCGCTGGGATTATTTGTCTCATCGAATTTGTTGGCCATGAAATGCTCTACGAAGTTATGTTATTTCTGTACCAAGAATTCCATAATTAAAACCACTGGAACATATAGTACCCCATCTATATCAACTGATTTGATTTCTGTTCATCGAGCGATCTCAAGACTCAGGCTAATCTTGTGCTCACCAACCCCATGAAATCGAGGTAAACGGATTTATTGTGCATGGAGTGGTGAGTTTCCGGATGTTCGTTTTACGTTAGTGTCACATGTTTAAACCTATATAATTCACAGGAGCCAACTTATAATAAATGCCGGGTCGTTGCTTCGCTATTCGTATTATGACGTCTTTCCATATTTCCATTGAAATTCAGCTAAAATTTTGCATTTTTCATCCCGCTGGCTCAACGCTGTGTAAAAATTAGTTCCGTGTACAATGTAAGACAAACACTACTCTACGGTTAACCAAATTGCGTATCGAGTGCACACTACGCTGTCAAATCGTAGGGAACGCAACAAAGGATTTTCATTTAATAAAAGGCATTTTCACTACTGAATAAAACAAGTCAATCCCCGAATCTATTTGACTGAGATATTACGTGGCGGACCAGATGGTTAGGCTAAGTTGATAATAATTTATTGTTGGATGGATTGGTGCCACAGTTACTAGCGCAGTAACCACCTCCTTCTGTGGTTCCACTATAATTTTATCTGCATTAACCTAAGGGAAAGGCATTTCTCACTACGGTGATGCAAGGACTAAGTTGCTCCACGCATGATCTCTCTCATTCGCACTTTGAAAATACTTCACTAACTACATAGCGCTCTCAGCAAAACGAAATTGAGAAGCCCAATTAATAACCTGACTTGGTGGTAGCTAGTCTGCTTCTAAGCCACGCTGACACACCGCCAGAGAGGATGTGGACGTTCGGAAGGAACCTCTCGATGCAATATTCCGCATGGAAGCATATCCCAAGGAGAGAGTCCCAGGGCTGAGCGAATTACTTTGCTTCATATTTATGATTCATCTCTCTCTTTGGCTTGTAGCTGTTGGAGCAATATACCCAGTTACTTCAATTAGTCCATTGCGCTATTTTATCGGTCCCACCCATTAACTTATTTCTTATACCTCGTGCTTGATTTCATCGCATGGCTTTCTTTTCCTTTACAATCTCCATGCCGAAAATGGATTAGCTGACTGTAGGACTTCCTAAACACTCAGTGATCCATATTTGGTACACATCGGTAAATACTTGAGTAGGCACTGGGCAGCGCGTTTAGCAATACATGGAAATAAGTTTTATTTGTTTAATTATTTCGCCATCATTCCCTCCTCAATATTAAAACTTCCGTTGCCCGGCTGAGAAAACCCTAAATTTTCACCTAAATGTAAAGGCTGGACCCAGCTTACCTCACAAAACCACGCAACAGAACACCTCTTCTTTCATCCATAAAATCCGCATCCATATCTAGTAATTTATAAACACGTTATTTGCCTTAACTCACCACTATGTGTTTACATGAGTCGGCTAATGCAGGTGAATATTTGAAGGTTGATATGCACCTACATTGATAAATATCCATCCCACCTTTTTCCATTTCTTTCTCATAAAAGTAAAATTGCACCAAGTATAGACGACTTGGCCAGTGTTACCCGAAACAATTCAGGTCCAACTAGGTTCTACTCGTCTGCTAGTGTTTAATGACTTCAACTGCTTCATCCCCCTTCACGTTTTTTCCGCCTCCATGGTATCCCCAAACTGCACCGGAAACAAAAATTGAGAAACATCGTATTCCGATAGGAAACGAAAGTGAAATCAAAAAACTATCTTCCAAAACGCACCCAATGCATCTTCGCCTAACCCACAAACATCGAAAAGTGCGCATGCGTGAGCAGGTGGCGCAGGTAAACACGATCCGTCCGCTTTAAGCACGGTCTCTCAGTAGCAAGAGAAGTATACATTACTATGGGAAGATTTCCTTCTTCTCCAGGCTTCTCTTAGGTTAACTATACATCGCCGGCACATGACAATCAAACAAATGGAAATAGATCTGAGCCATCAATATTTTCCATGCTAGAATATCGTCTTCCTATTATTGTACATACTTTGTTAACTTAACTCGCATTTACCGAACTACACAGGCAGAAATATCTCGGATAGACGTTCACATCAGATCATGTGTTTCGAATTCAATTGAGGAGCATTTACCAATGTCCTCCGAATGGAACACAAAGATACTTCATGAGAAAACAAATGACTCTGCCTACACAATTGAAACAATCATTCGGAGACGTTAACTCAAGGCGTTTGCTCTTTCCTGAATTACATCCTGCGTGCCATCTCACAGACAAATTAAACTAGTGTAACGATGGCCACGGGTACAGGTGACTGCAACAAAGTGTTTCGTTCATACGCTCTCGATACTATATGTCAAAAGAATTAGTGAATATAAATTCAGGCTGCTCGATGGAGCTCACTGCGTAAAGATGACGGGACTGGTGAATTGTTGCACGCTGCTGTTGGTACTCGGTCTACAACTCAATTTCATTCAATCAAGGCGGGTACCCGGTGGTCTCGAGGACATTCTGAACTCCTTTGGCAATTGGATTCAGAAATCGCAGACAAATGCACCAACAGAGAAATGGCTGACAACTGAGTCAACACGACAACAGACCGCGACCGATCAATCCGTTGGTCGTGCGAAGAAGTCGAGGAGGAAACGCAGGGTCAAAACAACACCGGTTACCACCACCGTTGCCTCGTCAGTAACCACACATAAATTCGTGCCGGTAGAATATGGTTCTCAACAGGATAAACACGAACAAACAACCGAAGGGATGGAAATTTACTCAAATACTGGGTTTGCTGACACCACGCTTATTTCCTACGACAATTCCACTGATACGGATGAGAGGACGACTGATGCTACTGATGTAGTTCCTCACGCTGCAGAGTCAAGTCCCTGTTCTGGACATATGAACTCCACCGTCCATGACGTGGGCCCTGGTCACTTTGAATTATTGCTTCGATTGTGTAAGGTTGTCAGCTCCCAGTTACATCAGTCAGCATACAGATTGAAACAGCTCGTGTTTGGTTTTGGTGGGGAACGCGGAATGCGAGTGGAGTTAACACAGTTGAATTGATACTGCCTAATGCTATGTAATGATTAATTTCTAGCTATCGAAATATAACTGCTTCGTTTTCGGCTGTTGATGGTGTTTTGTTGTGAGGCGTTTGTTCAGGGAGGGGTACAGTGACGTGGACGAAGTGTGCGTCAATCAAGTACTGGG
>CALYDF020002870.1:0-16133 GCA_944474145.2 Dicrocoelium dendriticum | reverse complement strand
CGATCGGCGAGTTTTGTCCGTTTGCTTACAGTGTTGTTGGTTAGGGTTCACTGTATGTATGTGGATGATTGGTGCTATGTTTAATGTGGATAGTGTGTAGCCGCCGTGGTTTGTGGTTTTGGTGCTGGTCAGTGCGTTGGATATTTTGTGTGTATGCCATTGCACTGCATAAGAGCCAATCTCCGGATTTGGTGTCATAGCGGTGCAAAAGTGATGTGCACGATTCGCTAACAATGGGCGTTGTTCCCGTTGCTAGACTGAGTGCCACAAATCATGATGTTTTGCGTTGTGAATGTGCATGTATGTGTGGATGAGGTTGAATTAGTATCGTCTTATGATGGGAACGTTTGGTGCCGTGAGTGTGCTAGAGTGCGTGTTTGGTGTATGTATGGATTCGTTAGGTGATGTTACGCGTCTGTATGTTGAGTTACATGTCGGTATATGTGTACATAGTGTTCGTTTGTTTGCGATTGCTTTGGTGCCTGCAGATGTACGGTGGGGAAACTTCCCCCATCAAGTGGACAGACATAAAGCAGCTATTTACATTGGATCATCGGTACCTTCGTAGTTTAACTCCTTTCTGGCGGGTACACTGCGTTAAAACAATCAGAGTTGTCAGTTTTTCCATTGGCCAATGGTCGCCCTACTCCCTGGGCTGTGGCCATGGATCCGCCGTCACACGCGTAAATCCAAATGTGAGATCATACGGCTGAAATCGAATAAGGCCGCCCTTAGCAGATGGACTTCATTTAGCCCGGTTCAAATTCAGGGGCCCTGCATTTTGGACGATCTAACTAACTTACTAGTGAATCCATGGGGCAAGGGACTGTCCGAACAGACTGGAATCGCTCCGTTATAGTCCTAAATTTCAAGGGAGGTTCCGGTTCGGAATGCGGCAGTCATAGGAATCAGTCTGATCTGATCTCAATTGCCTCTACTCTGTACTTGCTTCTGTCGTCCTCGATAGACTGACTGGTATGTGTGAAGGTCAGATGCGCGAGGTGCAGGTCGGGTTTCGTCGACATCGAGGCTGCACTGACCACATCTTCACATTCCGTCAATTGTTGAAGCACCTTTATGATTATTGGAGAATCATCGCAGCTGCGTTCCTAAACATCAAGGGGAATTCGAGTCTGTTGATCGATCTGCCCTTTGGAGCTGTGCAGTGAAGATAAGTGTGGCAGAAGTATGTAAGCATTATTAGAGCTGTACTCGCATAATTTGCACAGTGTGGGTTTACGACGAACTTTCGTCGCCCCTCAATATCTCCAGTGGTGTGCAACAGAGTTGCGATTAACGAAGTCCTGTAAACGGCGTTCGCCGTGCACAACCTGCAAGGTGTGGAGCTGCTCCTAGATGACCCACTTCTTGACTTGGAGTATGCCGACGACATTGCCCTAATTTGTGACATCTCTCGAACGTACTAAGCTGCACTGGATAAATTAGCTCTGGCTGTCAGTCGTTTTGCGCTGTCGACATGCAAAGTCTTTTCCCAAGATTGGCAGATACGCAGCCTTGCGCTGACACGTAGCGGTGCTCAGTTTGGAAGTCTTCCAAAACGTTAAATACCTGGGCAACTATATTAGTGCCTGTGTGATGGAGGATATGAGGTCACGAACCGTATGGCAACGGCTGGATGCGCTTTTGCCAATCGCCTCCTGTGGCGCCAGTGTAACGTCATTTTTGGTCTGATGGGCAACCGTCAGTTTAACCCTCATGTACGGCTTTGAAACCTGGTTCATCAAGTCGACAGACACAAACAGGCTCGACCGTCGCTGATTTCGCAGTATAGTTCATGTCTGATGGGAGCACCGCTTGAGCAATGAGCGTGTTCGGCATTGTTTGTTTGTTGCAGAAAGAGCGAGTGAACCGTTTAGCACTGTTATTTTACGCACCAGGTTCTGATGAATGTGCCACTTGTTGCGCATGCCGTCGCATCGACTGCTGCGTCTTGCGTTGTTTGCGCTCCCTGGGTCTAGATGGAAGGAGGGATGATGACCCTCGCTTCGAGATCGGCGTCGGTGGGTCTCATGACTGCCAGGCTGGGGACCGAAGTACGATGAGCATGTTTGGTTGAATGTATTTGTTGATATGGCAAGAAGTCGGGCACAATAGCGGTTGTGTTGTGAGTTTCTTTGTCCATCCTCATCCCGCTTATGGTTCCTTTCGCACCAGGAAGTTGATGTAATTACTGCAGCTGGGTAGGATGTTAGAAATGTCATTGTGCGCGTGTATTGCTTTGTCCTAATGGTGTAGGGTAAGCTTGATGAGATTGTAAGATGCAGTGTATGTTGCAGCGATATGTGAGTTTCGGTGTTGGGTTTCGGTGTACCTCGGCGTATTAAGTGACTTGTGCTTGGTTTGTGTGATTACTAGACTCGGGGCCTCCGTTGTGGTTTGTAGTTTTAGGGTTTGTCAATGCGTTGAATAGTTTTGTGTGTTTGCCGAGGCACTGTATTGAAGCCGATCTGCAGTTATAGTGTCGCAACAGTGCGAAGGTGCTGTGCAGGACTCGCTACTAATGTGTGTGGTTCCCGTTGCTAGATTGACTGCCACAGGTCGTGTTGCTGCGTTATGGATGTGTATATTTGGTGGGGGTTGAATTAGCATCGTGTTGTGATGTGAACGTTTGGTGCTGTGAATGTGTGCGAGTGTGTGTTTGGTGTATCCGAGGGTGCGATGTGTGGTGATATTTGTCCGTATGTTGAGTTGCATGTCGATAGGTGTATACATTGTGTGTGTTAATGTGTGGGGTTGCGTTGGTGGATGTGGTGTGTATTTGGTTTTGTGACCCTCGTGTTATTATTTATCGTGGGATGCCGCAGCTCACGCTTTCTTCTGGTATGTCTTTCGGCATCAGTACTTAATCTTCACTGAATGATAATAGTCGGTTTAATTACCATCTATGCATGCAGCTTGTTTGGCGACGATACTCTTGCTTACTGCGTAGTGCTGGTTCTTACCTGTTTGGAAGTGCTGGCTGTGTCTCAACCGGTCTCGGTTTGGATGCTGTCAGATGAGTATTTATCGACTATGTGTTAGTTTGTAACCATCAGAGTGTTCGGAATCGATGATGGGCATCCGCCGTTACACTGGTGTTCTCTACGTCGGATTTCGACAGGTTACAGTCCATTTCATGGGTGTTTCAAGAGATCATTCTTCATGCATCTATGAGGTATATATGCACATGCATCTGCTATCTAACGCACAACAAATTTTTCTCCATTCCTTATGCAACTACATAGGTGGTCACCAACTTAAAGTCTAGCTGACCAAGAGGATTGTCGACCTCAAGTTGAAATCGAGGACAGCGCAGCTAGGAACTAATGCACCATAATAGCTGGCCTAGTGACATCTATATTTTTACATCGCCAATTGTCAATTGCCAATTGGTGTGATTGGGAGACTCGGAGCCGTCGCCCTGGTTTTGGTGCTTGTGAGTGCACAGAATAGTTATGCGTGTTTACGGATGCACTGTATTAGAGCCAATCTGCGGACTTGGTGTCGTAGCGGTGCGAAACTGATGTGCACGATTCTCTAACAATGGGCGTTGTTCCCGTTGTTAGATTGGGTGCCACAAATCATGATGTTGCATTGTGAATGTGGATGTACGTGTGGATGAGGTTGAATTGCTCTCGTGTTGTGTTGGAAGGCTTTGGTGCCGTGATTGTGCGAGAGCGCGTGTTTGATGTCGGTATGTTGAGTTGCACGTCGTTGCGTGTTTTGTAATGTATTCGTTTGTATGGGATTGCGTTGGTGGATTTGAATGATGTAGTGTGGGTTGTGTTGATGGCCCGTTGGTGTTATTAATTTTTGTTTTGCGTGAAATGCTTATTGGTGACTGTTTGTTAGCGTCTTGTGTGTGTATATATGTATGTTGAGCTCTGAGTCACTGGGAAGTTGAACTTGTAGTCACAGTTCGCGATGATTTTCGGCCTCAGGACTCACTGATTGATCGAATTCCGTTGAAATACGGTCAACGTGTGCAGCTTGTTTGACGAGAACACGCTTGATTTTGTCAGTTTGTGATTAAAGCAAGGCATCAGGAATAGGCCGGTACGCAGCCCCGACGCTTCGGTGCTACACACCCACGACTAGTTGCGCGTGAGCTAAGGATATTGCGGGGGTCGTCCGATCCGCTACGCAGGCTCGGCCCCGCGATCTCAGATTAGAAGGAAGGCCACACGGCGGCTGTGCCTCAAGCGATCGGGATCCTGCTTTTTTCGTTCGAGCCTGCTTTTATTGTTTTCTTGATTTTTTCCTTTATCTTTTCGATTCATTTTCTTGTGGTGGCATTGTTGTCGTTTCGCTACGTAGTCATTCTTACTTTGACTGTTCCAAGTTTACTGAAATATATGTCAGCGGTTTTGTTTGCTATATTTCGCCATTTTGGTGTCATCCTGCGTCTTCCTCCGTCGGTTTGGCTTTGGTTGTGATCCTTCTGCTATGCCCGTTGAATGAGTCAATTTAGGAGTCGATGAACTTAGCACTCTGAGAAATGTTGCAGCCCGGCGCACGAGCTCTTTTTGAACTTCTCGATATTTTCATGCTAGGAGATAGCAGGCGGCGGATGTTGCTGCGTGAAATTGAGCCCATCGCTTGTTCCTTATTTTTGTGCGAAGATTGGATAAAGGTACTGTAGTTTGCACGTCTGCCTGAGCCGTTGTTATGGTTGCCGTGTTTCTCAACCCGCCCCTGAAAGAATTAGCTACTAAGGGAGACGCTTCGTTAGAACGTTTTTCGCAGCATACGAGCAGTAACCGATGAAAACTGAGTCTCATATTTGCTCCAATTCTTCAGGCCGATCTGACCCGGAAGATGAGAAAATTTCTTTATTTCGCAGGAGGACTGCAGGAGTGATGGCTTCGAATCAGCGTTTATACGGTCAGACGCTGACCATGTTTTGACTACCCTTCGTTGTGCCTGCCCCAAGTATATCTCGTTCTACACGATGCGCAACCTTTTCTCTTCACTTTCTCAGTCGGATGATACCAGAGCCGTCGGAGAATTATGTTTGTATAACCGCCAATATGGAGGAATTGCTAGACATTGTCGGGCTCCTTCCATTAGAAATGTCGTAGCCGCTTTAGAGAAAGCGTATAGCCCACTTACTGGCACGATCAACGTATCCTTCAATAACCAAACAAACCGCCTGTTTTGCGTTAAGGATCGACGTACTTCCATCACGTTCCTCATCAACATGGGAGCGGAAGTCAGGGTCATCCCTGCGAAATCGAACGGCAGACACTGAAAACTACGTATAACCTGCGTGCGGCTGACGGTTTTCCGATAGCTTCATTCCGTCAGCGCATTATGAACTTGGACCTCAAACTTCGCCGAGATTTTCATTGAGTCTTCATGGTTGCGTCTGTACCCTTCGCAATTATCGGTATCGATTTCCTCCGACATTTTGGGTTGCTTGTTTATGCTGGCCGCCATAGCCTTTTAGACTACCGTACTAAACTATGGGTTGAAGACATTCTTACAGACGTCCCGATAATCAGTCCAGTGTTCCGAATCTCCGATGTGCCTTCAGATTATGCGAACCTACTGTCGGAATACCCGCGACTGGTACGATCAGAAGTAGAGATTCCGCCAGTCACGACTGGTCACTTCTCACTTTGTCACGCACTGTCCGCGAAAGAGTGGGCGACCGAGGTGACTCGCGTCCGACAAGTTACTTGCCGTAAGAGCTTAATTCGATCAGGTCGGTATCATAAGACCATCCAACAGCACATGGGCTTCACCTATCCGACGAAGACAAAGGGGGACTAACAATCTTGGGGCGATTATTGATCTCTAAACAACGTAACCACGCCAGATCGCTATCCTATCCCACATATCGTGGACCTCACCGCCGGTCCGGCAAGTAGAAACGTTTTTAGTAAAGTGGACTTGGTGTGCGCTTACAACCAATTTTCGGCAGCCGAAGCAGACATCGCTACAACTGCCTTCTGACTCCATTTGATTTGTTCGAGTTTCTGCGCATGCTACTTAGTCTACGGAATGCCACGCAAACTTTTTAACCCTTCATATACCAAGTTTGTCGCGGCCTAGACTTCGCTTATGTCTACCTCAACGACATCTTAATCGCAGATTCCTTACGCGAGGCGAACTTACGTCACGTTCGAACGCTTTTTGATTGTTTATCTCCACATGGGGTGACGATCAACGCCGGAAAGTGTTCGTTATGTGTCCTTCCGGTGAGTTTTCTCGGTTACCATATATCTCCTGCAGGCGTCGTGCCACTACAGGATAAAACTGAGGCCATCATCGACTACTCCGAGCCTCAATATATCAAACAGCTAAGATGCTTTCACGACCTCGTCAACTTTTTTGGCCGTTTCATATCTAGTTGCGCTTCACTTATGCAAACCCCCACGGACCTTTTCCGGGGGAAGCTTAAGAAATGCGCCTTTCGGTTTGTAGCACGCACTGCGTTCAAAGCTTTAAAGGAAGCTATCCTCAATATAGCTTCTATAGCGTGTCACTACCTGGCAGCCCCACTGTCCCTCAGTACCGGCGCTTCTGACGTGGCAGTTGGAACGGTAATACAAGCTAAGGTAGCTGACGCTTGGCAGCTGTTGTCATTTTTCTCTAAAACTTTGCAACCTGCCGAATCTCGTTACAGTACTTTCGCTAGAGACCGAGGGTCACATTGCTTGTCCACTTTTGCCACGTTGCTCAAGAATTTGGCTGTCGCTACGTTCAGACGACGGCGTATCATCCGGCCGCTATTGGCATGGTTTGGCATGTTCACCGCCAATTGAAGGGAGCGCTACGTACGTACGCACGCATCTTCATCTTCTTCTCTCGTCCTCCTAGGCTTAAGAAACAGTTTAGACTGATTTCTACGCGACACCAGCGCAGCTAGTCTGCAGCTGCACACTGCGGTTGCCCGGACAGCTGGCAACCCCATCCCCGTCTACTTCCACTTTTGACTACGGGAGTTACACCTATCGATTAGCTCACCAGACGCGTGGACTACGTCCGCCCGCTCCTCGATCGTAGAAGACCCTAATGCAGTGCCCGAAAGGCTGTCTACCTGTTCACACGTCCTTCGCATAGACGGTGTTCGGCAGTCGCCCTAGCAACACCATGCGAATCTACGTACACTACTGACCGCGGTAGTCGACACGAGCTCGTCGCCATCAACCTTCTGAAGCCTGCTTTTATGGAAGCAACCACCTCACCTATTTCTTCTAGTAGTACTTCGTGCGACATCACAACTCATCGCGACAACTTTCAGCAGCCTAGTGTAGTTCAACCGGGGCACACAATCGGTCTACATCACCCGAATCTAGCCTGCAGCCCCCCAACGACCAATCGCTTTGGTCGAGATGTGAGTAAGCCCGTTCGTTTTTCCGACTATGTGCATTGTAAATACGTTTAGTTTTGTGGATATGATATATATTTGCCCCGTTTTTGGTCGAGTAACGTTTTGAAAACAAAAGTCAAACACTTCCGAAAAACCTTTTTCTGAAAAATATTCAAAAACATAGCACTGTACACACAGATAATTTGTTCGTTCTTTCTGGTCTTTTCTGCGCATGTTTTTCTATATTCTCGTCTGTACATGCCCCAACCCTCCGCTTCGATCGACTGACTCACACGAGCAATATTTTCGAGGATCGGCACAGTCAACGAGCATCCTGACGCAAATGCGGGTCTCTTTTCCACAGGGCGAGTGTCGCATCTTCGTGGGACGATGGTACCTTCCTCGTGGGACGGTGATCTTTTCTCCTTGGGACGAGGGTCATTTTGGCGCCGGACGGGTGTGAGTGCACTGTTTGACAGTAACGGAAGGTGAGGTCCTGTCGGCCTTTTTCTGGGCTAGCAGTTTTTATAGTCCGACAAGCCCGCTCCAACGGCTCGCCGAAGTACACCTTGCCCGGCCATCAATAAATACTAAAGCCCAAACGGCACAGCGAACTCCGTATTTCAGCGAACCTCCATTTGGCCCGAACAACCACACACTGCGCGATTTTCCCCATCACCCATAATTTTCGAATTCAAGATTTTTCGTTCAACCTTCTAGCGGATCTTCGTATCGCTCCAAAAGCTAATTATTATCTTTTGTGTACAATTTCGCTGATGACCAATTGTACAGTATTTCTTTTTTTAATCTCCTTTACATGTTGACCTACATCCGGCTGGGCACTTAAGCATCTTCCCCTCGAATACAGTCCGCTGTGTCCGACTGCAATTACCTTCTGATATCCACGCTTAATTTTGCCCACCGTCTCGGACTAGTATTTACTAGTTCTACATTTCCTAGCTTCTTACTCAGGATTTAAGCTGCTGTCCGCCTTTCATCCCGGGTGCCAGCATTAGTCTCCTTGTCCTTTTGTTTTCGGGGCTTTATGGCTCTTCCTGCAAACATTGACTTCTGCGCCACTGCGATATGAGTGCCTAACATCACGGTTGATTCAATATCGATTCTCACTGAAGTTGATTTATTCCGAAAGTAAATATATAAGGAAACATCGAACAAAATCAACCGATTTTTTAATGTCAGTTTTATTTTGTCAACCTTTTTTCCAAGATGTTTAAACATTGCTTGCTTATGTGTTGTTCGTCATTGTAATTTTATCCTTAGTTTGATAGAACTTTTGTTACTAATTTTTATTGAAGTTTTTCGCCTCGACAATATGAGTCTGTGAAAATTCCCCGTTTTACATCTTGCGACAAGTGGTGTAAGCTGGCTATAGATATAAAACTCTTGCAGGAATCATACTAAAAATCTCCCTCATCATCTCTTTTGCATTAGCAAATGTTCTAGCGAAATTTATCTGGCAACTTATTCAAAAGCATAGGTACTTGAGACTATTGGGTTCTTTTTCCGTATATAAATACTTATATTTCTGTAAAATGTGAGCAACGTCTTAACTTAGTAACAAATCATTATTTACAGGAATGATCCAGCCCTTGCATGTGTGTAGTTCGGGCCAATTTTGTATTTGGACAATCCTGAACTAATTCATTAGGTGAGTTGCTGGGTGTGGACATGGATAATAAAAGTACGAGATTCGGACATTGACGACTGGTGTGGAATGAAGGAGGGAATCCACCCATCCTGACTGCGGTTTTTAGGCTGTTTTAATTTACGGCATATCTGGTGGGGAAAACATGGGAGCGCATGGTTGTTCTTGTCCTTGGTGTCAGTAGTGCAAAAGTTTCATTGCGTGGCCTGTTTTGTTTCTTGTGATTAATATCTACTTATTTTTAGGTAAGAACATGTTTATTGGTGCACCCAATTGTGAAGCATCATCAACTTTTGCTTCAGACGTCGCAGCCAGAAAGGTTTGATGTGAACTTAAATGCAGTGTTTGCAATAGTTTACGCTGAATGTGCTACCGAACAAACATTTGGAGAATAAACTCTGAAATGTTTCCATAGCTTTCCTGTTTAACATCCGAATGCTGCGAGATAGGAAGCTGCAATATTCGATAATAGGAAGAGTGAGAGTCTTACATAATTCCAATTTGGCAGGGACTGTATAGTGTTTGGCGTATGTTAGCCACGGATTTTCTAGCTCCAGCTATTTGGTATTGGGCTTGTTCAGAGTAGGGGAAGTCTGTAATATATCGGCTCCTTAGACTGCCTAATGTACATACTTTTTGGGTTTAATTTATCTATTCTGATCAAGTAGTCACCATTAAATTCAACATGAGGAGATAGGACCTTTACCGAGATCCCATTTGACTTCATTCCTTATGAATTTAACTTGGATTTACGACTAATACTAAGTGTATCTCGGTGAGTTCACCGGTGTAAACCCAATTTTACTAAAACAATTTTCATATTTTTTGGTTTCACCACAACCACCCTACTGGACCTGTTAAGGGTGAAAAATTTACCCATCTCAAACCATGGTTCCGAATAGAAAAAGTTGGCCATTTTTAATGGGCATGCCAATCCCATTGATGTAGAGGAAAAACATGTAAGGCTAGTCTATACTAGTCCGAGAGTGTTCTCGCTCTGGTGCGGATACCAGAAAACCAGAAGAACCGACACAACGGATTGTATTCGAGGAAGGCTACAATCGAACGAAAAACGGGTGAAACAACGCGAACGTACGTCAGTGTCGGAACTGACCGTGGAGACAAGTGGTGAGACGGATGTAGGTAAAAATGGCCGTGGAGTCGGCATCAAAACAAAAACCAGTATTGTGTGATTGAGTAACAAAAGTGTACATAAGATAAGAAATATCTTTTGGGTTGTTACAAACAAGGGTTTTTCAATGCCCTACGCGGATCTGGTTAATTGTGCTGTTGTACATTAAACTAATAGGGAAATTGATTTCTTTTCATAAAATACTTGTACTTTTCACTGATCCACAGCACCATCCTTTCTTATAAAATGCCTGGAAAGAGATTAGAAGTGAGTATCATTCCTCGCCGAGGACTACGAAAATTACAAGTTGCGGAATTCTAGTGAAAGGTATAACGAAATGCCAATGGTAACCGAGCTGGTGGACCTTAAATATCATGTGAGAATCGTCTAACCGACGTTCAGCGTAATGGCACTGTCATTTTATTTTCTGCACCCGTAGGTACGCATTAATAAGTAATACGCAATCAATGCAAATCAAATCGATAGTAACGGGTGCAGTATTCCGCACTACTTTATCTAGATCTCCCAGTAAATGCCCTATTGCAAAATCCCATGTCTGAGACTTCTGAAGACAACATGTGGGAAGGAGGTCCAGGCCGATTACAGCTTTACATCCCGGCTACGAATAGGACAATGTAAGATCGCTATCACCCGTAGTTCACATCCGGCAATAGCAAGTTATTGGGAGATAACTGCGCCACAGTTACTGTCTCTGTCGCTTGCTGGTCTTGGGTCTGAATGCGAAGGCCATTGTTAGAACTCAGATAAAATAACTAGAGTGCAATAAAAACGCTTTCCTCTACCTCTTCTCATCCCTTTTCCTTTCGACAAACTATACCGCTCTATTGAGACTAATGCTCTCGTGAACTGTGCATCGCCGCTGACTCTTCACGACACCCGGTGCTATATTGCTCTGTGAACAGTATATGATCCATCTACATATGTCCCTCGTAGTTCTGTCCTGATATAAGCAATGAACCATGATTTATGCAGTTGCTTGAAAAATTCCGCAGAATAATGGGGATAAAAATTCTATCAAAAGATATGTAACTTGTCTTTTTGAGCGTTTCTGTAGCACATACGCCGCCTACTATTAGTAGTGTAAGTGGGAACTGAATGCAAATGACGAGGCAACATGGGGGCACTGATATTTGACGCACTGCGTGATCAAAGTAAAAACGAGAATATTCACTTCCGTACCGCCCGTCCGCATTATGTGACATGTTAATCCGGCTTGAAGCGATAATTAATCTATTCTAAATTTGCACAGTTTAGGCAACGAAGTGATGGGGGTCAAGGGCCAGATCCCAACTTATTTGAAAATTTCCAAGGTGGTGAAGAAACAACTAACTTTGGAAGGGTGTTCCAGAGTTTGCCAACTGCCTTCTGGGCGACTATACTGCGCACAAAATTTCACAGGGTCATCTCTGAGATTGATGTAATGACTGAGTTTCAGCAAGTGACAACATACGTGATTAGCGTCACTCAATATTTGGTCGACTAGTATGAGATCCCCGCGCAGCCTTCCGTTAGGCAGTTCACGTCCCTTGGCTTTGATAGTCCGTACAACCAAGTGTCCGCATTGAACGCGGTCCATTAACAGCAACACATTTCTGTAGTATAATATTTCTACAAATCAAGCCATTTAGCATTTTTATTGAGTACCGAAACCACCATCATCAAGAGAGATCGTGCGTATAAATGCTACTTGATTTTCAGTTTTTCTTAACGCCTCCTGAGATCTTCAAGGAAGGTGGATAAGAATCAGCTTGTCTTTCGCAATCACCGGAACGATCTAGCGGTCGTCCTTTACTATTGAATGAAGCTGCAATGTTCCCAATGCGCATGGAACTTTCGCTTGACATTTGATGGAATATGACCATCCGAAATCTGCACTTACCTTTTTGCAAATTTTAGTTCAGTTTCCACGTGGCCGGAGCAACTGATGTTCGGCCTTATAAACTTTCGAAGAAACGTTATTACGCTCATATACTCTTTGGTTTTTTTTAAGATCGCAGATATACCCACCTCGTCTGTTGTCAATCTTTTCAGGTAAAGCCATTCCTACTTGGTTTCTTCGGATTTCCATTCACTCTCGTTGTTGATTTTGCCAATTCGCAACTATTACTCGGTGTCACCTAGACGTTATTCAGTGCCACTTCGGTATTTGGCTAAGCTCTCAGGATGTTTCTTCACTATTGGCATACGCTGGGGTGCACAAAGTTTTCTTTTCTTGGACAGATTTCCGAATTCCTGGCGTTATCACAAAATGTTTGCGATATACACCTCTCTAGTGGAATTTAATCATTTCTAATTAGAGTCCTCTTGCCAGTTATTTCCGATGGATTTTGGAAGAATAATAGTGAATAACCGCGCTGCCGTTCTTCATCTCCTAGAGCATGCAAACGAAAATCTCTGCAATTTTGAGGGCCTGAAAACTGCGGATCACAGGATGTTGATTTAACCGCAAATCGGTGGCACGTACTTGAACACTATCTGCAGTCGTCGCAGGAACTCTACCCTTACCTAGAAAATCACTATGAAACTTCAATTTCCTACCGCTACTGAAATGCAACTATTAAGCTGGTATTTGCAGTATCGTCTTGCGACAGATGCATTGGTCCTTCTCGTCAACTATCGGAACATGCACCCCAAATCTTGTCGCTATTAACCATTATACCTGTACTTTCTACTATCAAAAACTGACATTCATTTATATTCTGAGCAACCTGTGGTTCAAGTAATATACATTGCTGTATCTCTATAATCACGCCTTTTAGAACGTCCGTCGCATTGCCGAGAATAAAGCAATTGTTTATTTCATAAAACACGTTTAAATAGCCGTTAATACTATAGATACCTTCTGGGAAGGATATGGTATTTAATGCGTTTGTCATATACCCCTTCGAGAAACTAAAAACCACACATACCATTTTCTTCCCTGAGTTGTAAGAAAGCTAGTCATGTGTTTTTACAATAAGATGCACGTGATTATTGTCCGATAGTGTTAAGCATCACTGCAGTAGATTCGACACTCTCTTTGATGGACAATTGTTCAATAGATATCAGAAATACTGCGTTACAGATGCTGTGTTTGAAGATTAAACTCATGTACAAAGATAATTGCATGTTACAGCTAATATTTTATCAGTCCATTCACTCCTGAACTTCGGAAGTCCACATTTAGCGACAACGTACCTTAATGATATCGGTTTCTCTTATGTCGACTTTAGTGCTTCGATCGATCCGCTAAGACAATGTTGTAGAGGATGTTCACAACGCTGTTCAGTACTCAAAAAGCTTCCAATATAACTTGCTCGACACGAGCAAGAAAAATGGTGTACACAGAAGGAAATATTGGACCTCTGTAATCTGTCTTTGAGTTGCTGACTCCCGACTGGCGTAGAAGTGAAGCTGACACGGAGGTCAGCTGCAAAGTAGGTTCTCGCTGTTGCATTGCAGAACCTTCGAGTAGTTCGTTCCGCTATCACATCACCCTTGAAAGTCAGTGATAAGTAGATTAAGTGTCTTTCTGCGGTGATTGTTTGGACTTTTGGTACTCGTGAGTCAGCATCTCAAGGACAGATTACCGAGGTCGAATATTTCCTTCCGTGTGTACCATTTTTCTTGCTTGTGTCGAGCATGTTATATTGGAAAGACGACCAGCAGGCTGTCTGAGAGAGTCCGAGACCATTGCCCGGCGTGGCTCTACACTGGTGTCAGAAAGACAGTGGTCAGCGCGGTGCTGGGGCATTTGGCCGACACAAATCACCAAGTGAATGTGCGAGAGGCCTTCTAGCCTATCTACAAGATATCTGGACACCACACGCGAGTCCTCCGTTGTCGCCTATTGACGACAACGAAAGCAATCGCTATTCGGCTCCATAACCCCGACTTATGTGCTCAAATGAAGTTTGTACAGGCTCTACAGCTGCCATGTCCTCAAGCTTCCCCAAGTTATGACACAACGCTTGACCCTTCCACTAATTAAGCCCAAATCAGTGTGGTCACTTCATCGAATTGACCGGTCAATTCACTTCATTGATTCGTCGTATTTAAATACACTGTGTTTGTTTTATTCCTATTATCTATGGTGTATTGGCCTGATGCGAACCACCGAAAACAAGCTTGTTCGTCTGTCTTTTGCTTCTGATGTCGTCTCAGGGATTACTTTCTCAGTTGAAATTGCAACAGAGTTTATCTTGAAATACTCTTTGTGTGAATAGATGATGAAAGTATATTATCCTGGACCACGCCTCATCTTGAAGCATATTTTAACTAGTTCAGCCACTATAACTTTTGCAAAAAGCAAGTTCAGACCCGTCATGCTGCGTGTTGTTGCAAGCAAGTGACAAATGACCTTCCTCTACTTAGACATTGAAGCCCTCGAATTTATTTATTTCAACATTCTTGTAACTGTAATCATTATTCGAAATGACTATTTAAGATTGTAAGGGTTGGATGTTATTTCAGCGGAGAAAGTAATTTCGCTATCCAACGGGTCAGTTTACGCTGGGGTGCCTTTGTCATTGAAAGGATTGGTTTGAGTTGAGCTTAATTTTTATATGTGTTTTGGGACCCATAAAACTGCGGAATAATAACCACACGACTTCAAATTGTTAAAGGTGTCACACCCTGTTTGGCCGTGGAGGAGATATTCTAGGGAACGAAATTTGCGCGCTTTGATATTGGTTAGTTTCCCTCACTTTCGTGAGCCTTTCGAATTTGCTCGCACCGTTAAGTATGGCGCAATTTTTCTGACAATACTCGCCTTTGATAGAAGTAAGACATATGAAATCGCACAAAGTTTGTAATCTGGGATAGCTTTTCGTCCACTATCTGAATAGCTGTGATACTTTCTAGAGTTGTAAGTCGAGTGGTAACAATATTCCAAATTTGTATGGGCCCCAAACACACATAGGAGTTAAGTGCAATTCAGCCTAATCCTTTCAATGACAGACGCGCTTCAGCATAAACTGTCTCGTGGGCAAGTGCAATTAATTTCTTCTCTAAAACAACAACCCGTAAAGTCTTGAAAAGTTATTTTATATCATTTCTTACCTGGATGAGCTCAACCTGTGAGACAAAAACATGTGTTCCTTGGGTGCAGAATCATTGTTTACCAATGTCACGCTACCTCAAACGGATGATTACATATACGAATTGGATGAAAACTATGAGTGTTCGGAGCACACTAGGTCCTGTTCTCACTGATTTCTTCATGCTTATGATAGGACGAAGCATTTTTATGGATATAACTCAGGTACCCTGCTACAAGCGTTATGTCCATGGTATTTTTGATTTTGTTTATCGTGTCAGAACCACATCTGGTTGGTAGAATTTTTCAACTTTGCACATGCTAAATTGCGGTTACTTCGATTTAGAAGAAAAGAATTGTCCAATCTATCTGGACATCTTCGTCAGTTGTAGTGATGACGAATTAATCAGAGGTCCATTTACAGAAAATTAATTTGGTCCGGTCAGTACCTGAACATTAACAACTTCACACCAGTGCGGTGGGAATCGACACTTTCGAAGACTCTGGTGTGTCGTGTCAGACGAGTGTTTCCGTTCTTCACTGGACGATGAGCTGATGTTAAGTATAGCTACACCAATAGCGGACGGCTACAACGGAAGATCTATCGAGAAACAGCCCGTGGAGAGGGAAAAAGGAATTGGCGCACATGGCATCCAAGAAAAGGATGGATTTCGAGTAGACAAATAAGCGCATAATTTTTGCCACAGAAGGATGTCACTATGCTGTACAAGTTGTCGTCATCAAACGAACCCGATATTTACTCCTACCTCCACTGAACGAATCTCAGCCTATCTGGGTCAACTCATATCGTGTATAACAATTTGTGTGCCCGCGGCGACAGTTACATAAGCAGAACTTTCAGTAGGACTCTGACTTCCCGAATAAAGAAGCATGTGCCAAGGTGCGTTTGGCGTGAATTTGCTCAAATTTCCTACCTCCATCAAATTTGACGCTCGCGTAGACCACCGGCGCCCTCGAA
>CALYDF020002868.1:0-13519 GCA_944474145.2 Dicrocoelium dendriticum | reverse complement strand
AATGCGATTTTTGGACAAAGTCGTGGAAAGAACGATAACCAAAGCATCTATGCCGAACCAAGAAGAGAATGGTCCCCGGAGAGACCGTCAAAATCCTGCTTTCGAAATGGACATTGTATGATACTAACCTGGGATTTTTGTAGACAATACTCTGATGACAGACGCCTTTTCTTGTTTCCAAGTAAGATAGCCTCGGATGGTGAAACACCAAGCTCTTCAGCATAAATGGAAAGCTTTTCATCGAGAAAATCACAAATCTTTTGACCAAAACCTTCTAATATGCGGCATTCTTTTCCACTGCTGAGAAGTAAAGGATATTTCTGAAGGGACAATAAGGCCTGTCAAGTGTCTAGTAAAAGTCCTCAGTCGTACATACTTCATACCTTTCGGTATGTGTGATGGGATTTAGCCTGTCTGGCAAAAGCATCATTCATGGCTTCCGTTAGCCATTGCTCAAACAACAAATTCGGTCCGCACTTAGACCGCTTCTTGTAGGCGCCAGATAATCGGGACGGCATTGTGTCCTTTGGTATATCTAGGAAAAAAACAGATTAAGAAACAGTAGTTGAGAAAACAGTAGAAATGGAATGCGCTATCAGAGCAGTGTAATCACAACGCGGAAAAAGTGACCCTATATGCCTCCATGCTGATCCATGAGCGAATAAGCCAGTGTTTGCTAGTACAACCATGAATTACCACTTGCTGAGAAGGCAGCGGATCAATTCATGAGTAACACACAAATCCAAAGAGCGGAAACAAATCAAGGTCGTGCAAAGCGTTCGAGTTAATATGTACAGTAAAGTCAAGGGCGGAAGGCCTCTCTAAAATTTTAAGTGGCAGGAGGCGGCAGTGAATGAAGGCAGAAAAAAATACAAAGGATGTTCGAAGTTTGATTTGGAGTATCCGCTGTGTGGCTGGATTACGACACGCAATCTCTATTCAGACCTCGATTCACGTTGAAGTAGACCTCGGTCATTACGATCACAAAGACCGTATCCGAATTGATCGTTCGGTGTTGCTCCTCCCAATGTTGGGAGGAGCAACAGTGAAGCACCTCCAGTGCAAAAGGTGATGAAGGAAAATACCTGTTTCGTGAAATGCAGATAAGGAAATTGCTACAGTGAGATCATTACTGCGTAGTAATGAGCTTGAACTGTGAAATTTTAAGTTGGCCACTCAATGAGCTGGGTAAAGTGGTTAACATACAGAGGTCTAGATCCATAAAGTTTACATGGTGAAAGTACAAACAATAAAAAACCGGTCAATTTAGAGGGGTAGTCAGGACATAGAGATGGTCAGCATCGTAGGTTTTGCTGTGATATATCCGACATTCGAAAGAGCGAGAAGTAAATGCGCAACAGTAACCGCAGTTCGATTATACATAGTCAAAGTAAGCAGTTGATCGGTCAGTGTTTAAGGAAACGCATATCGCCTAGAGGGTCGGAAGGACGAGAAGATTCAAAAACAAAGGTTGAATAGTAGCATTTGAAAATTGCACATGGTTAATCTCACAATATGTAATAAACGGACTGTGCGCATTGAGAAGTAACTTAACAAGCAAACGGCATCCGACGTCACAAGCCTAGGGTCTTCAAGACATCCAAGTACGCAATTCTCATTTTAAAAAAGTGTTAGTAATACACTGTTGATTCGTACTAATACAGCATTGCCATTCAACCGCAAGCGGTCGTACGTGGGCTGAGATGCTGTTGTGGCACAGTGGTTTCAGCTCAGATGCCTGAACCACTAAACCCGAGATTCCTAAAAAGTTGATGTCCCGTAGCCTTAAAGATCGCAAGCCTGTTTTATAATCCGATGGCGCGGGTTTGAGCCTACGTAGAGACCGGGCGACCCTCGCAGTATACGTAGCTCACTTGCGACTAGTGGTGGTTGCACGGTAGCGAAGCGCCGGTATTGCGTACCTATATGCTCGTGATGCCTTTCTATTTACTTTTCCTGACAACTACAATTTCTCCTCTGTGCCGGAAAAGTTAGCGCACGGTGCAAGGTGAGTGAGCTGGTTAGCAAACCGGTGAACAACGAATGAGAAGGACCATTCAGTCCTACTAACGAATGGGATCCCTTGGTCAAAAGGCTAACAAGAGCCTTATTATGCATGAACTAACGTGAAAGACTAGTAGCTTGTGTTCCGAGATAGTAAACGGTTTGCTAGAAGCGTGATAATCAAGTATCTTGAAACGGACAGGTGTACTTGCAGAAAATCCATGGGTAATAGCTACGTGAACGCTAGTCGCATCAAATGTTCCTCAAATGTAACATGATCAAACTAGAGAACAAAGCTCAATGTCAGGTTAGCCAAGTGGGAGATCTCAGCTTGTATGAGTAAATGTGATTCAGACTGGTAAGTAAACCACTCAGAACTATTCGCTTGATCTAAGCAAACTTGTGCAAGTTGCGTATTCAAGAGGCTGCAAACTGAGTTGAGAGGCCCAAAAACAAGTCTAGCGGGAATAATCAGATGGGGCTTGCACAGAAACGTAGCACTGTGAAGTTGGCCCCCGGAAGGAGAAGCAAGCGAAATATGAAGCAGAATTCTGTGATCAAACCACCCGATGAAGAAAGTACAGAATAGCACGAATAAGCTTCGTCGGCAGAACATAGAACCCAGTGAAGGAACCGTGTATTGTTGGCTATTTGATACGTACGGAAATGAAATTCGTGATGCAACAACCTCAACTCCTGACTTGTAAGTTCGCCACTCTCGCGCGGGCTTGGGTGCATCGGCTATGCACTAACACCCGTATAATCGTTTTCAATTACGCAGTATTGAAGCTGCAGTACAAAATGATTGCGTATTAAAAATAATAAATGGAAAAATGAAACGAATTAATATAAAGTAACCCAAATAAGAGGCCCTGCCGCCATCGGCGTGCAACTGTTAAAGGCGTAGTATGGGTGCGTACGAAGAATTCTTCACGGGTAACCTTATCAGACCATTCCGTTTACATGACGGGTTGTAGGTAGAAGGGCTAGAAAGAGCCAAATATTGATTACACGCTGTTCGAAGGATGGATTCGATAACCTAAGTCACAGCTACAAATAATGTACTCAGTAAACAAATGGAATAGTAGGCACAATCACTCGAGAAAACTAAGCTAGACAGCTCAAATGGCAACCAAATAGTTAATTAAAAGTGCTCGCTGGCCAATGTAACAAAATACGACGCAAGTATTTCTTCTGGACATCTATCTCAGGTTTCAGGTGGTGAAAGTATTATATGGCCTCAGGAATAGATACCAGTTGTTTACGGTAACATGGCGAGTAACGTTCAGGCAATGAATAGAGCACTTCGAAGTCGTTCTCTGGTGCTGCATGGCCGTATTCACGGTGACAAAACTAAGCTATTTAAAGAGTTCATTTCACCTCAGTAGAATAACATTGGGATATGCTCGCGGATCCACTGGGATAAACGCTTCGAAGTGCGGAAGACGTACCGTGAACCCCAGGAGCATGAGTATAGATAAACAAGCATTGATTGAACCAAGGAGGGTAGTTTACAATTTAAGGGCCTGGCAAGAAGTGGCTTATGTTAGTAAATTATTCTCAAGCGATGAGAGGGCTAATGTGTTCTCCGAGCTGGCTAATTTTGTTGCAGACGTTTCATTGCCAAGCTAGGCAACCACGATATTTTCTTCAAACATAAACTTCATCCTGAATCGGCCGTCGCGCAGATTATCAAGAGTCGCCTTATCTGCTGCATACAGCAGGGCGGATAAACGAAAACAGGCTACCGCTGGCCCCTCCCTTCTTTCTTTTCCACCTTTTTCTCTTACTCCCATCCAGACCCCCATTACTAACCTTCCTTTTATAATTCCCAGCTTAATTGGCAGCAACCGAAATGTCACTGGAGTAGAACCACCTGCAGCTACCATCACACAGCATCCATGAATTAATTACTAGATGGGATATTGCGCCGCTCAATAATTCACGACGGTCGTAACCGTCCCAAGTAGCTCAGTGGTCTCAACAACGGACTGTAATTAGTACGCAGACCAACTACTTATAATTCCATAAGTTAAGTGGCGGCTTAAATTTGTTAAGCTCGTTGCTTGGAGAGGGTATAGCGCGTGCACCGTGCGCTATATATCCGGTACGCGACTAGAAGGCCAACCAAAAGTAGTGGGTAGAAGACACAAAAGTAAACTAGGGAAGAAGTTTATTGGACGGGAGGAGCGTTAGCTAATGCTAAAAATAGGGCACCCGGAGAGAGTTAGCTAGGGAGAATGTCGTTGGCGTCGAGAGCGTAGACGGAGCGTCGTTCGCAGTCGAGTCGCGCGCCAAAGGCGGAGATCGTTTTCGTGTTTCCAACAAACGGGAACAACATTCCAACAGGCAAACCGAATAGTTCCCTAATACATAGAAAGCTATAATTTGAATATTTTAGAATAGTTTACACAGTCATACGGGGGAATCTCCAGGTCGCTATACAGCCCCCCTCCTAGAAGGGAAACCGTGGGTGACCCTGCGATCTACGTGAGGACTGTCCGTTGCGGGCCAGCCTTCTGCGAGACCAGGTAGTGAAACCTGATGCAGCTGCTGGGGGAGAACCAGGCGATCGGACCCTAGCGGGCTCCCACCCATTTCCACCCTAACGGTGCCAAAAACACAAAATGGGGGAAGTTCGTAAGCGTTAAATGTTCGCGAGTTCGTGAAGGTCAAGTGTTCGCTTCAGCCTCGGCATCTCCTCCGGTTCATACATGGAAGATAAACGGTAACAAGGGTAGTGACGGTGAAGGCGAGGGCAAAAATAAGAGTGACACTTACCGGATGAGGTAGGCGTCAAGCGAAACGTAACTCCTTTCATGCGTTTTCAAAACGTTTTATGCTTTTTTGGTTTTCAAAACGTTTTGCGTTCTTTTGGGTTTTCAAAAAGTTTTGTCGGTAGATTTTAGCGTTTTCAAAAGCTTTTGCCGATTTTTTGGGTTTTCGTACGTGGTTGGCCAAAAGGGAAAAGAAAAACGATAAGGAAAGTGAAAGAAACACTAATCCCTTAATCGCGCTGGCCAATGAACGCGTCTACCCGACCTAGTCGACTTGTTCGAATCAGAGGAAGGCGTCGTCTTAGACGTCCTATCGGATCGCAAAATTGGAGGAACTGCTGAAGACGTGGCAGTTGGTTCGATGGGAAGCGGTGGAGCTGAAGTGGAAGGCTTGGATGGGGCGTGAAACTTGGGGTCAGGGATGTTGGAAGCAGTCGAGTCTTCTATCACAGGCTGCGTTGATTCGTCAGAAGACAAGTAAGGGTCTTCGTTGAGCTCAGGTTCCACGTGGGCAACCTTGAGACGGTCAATTGTAACGGCTTCGCGTTTACCGTGACGGTTGATGATAAAAACGCGGTCCTTACGCCGCAGGACCTTGAAAGGACCTTCGTAAGGTCGCTCCAGTGGTCTACGGTGACCATCAAAGCGGAGAAAAACGAACGGACAATGCTGCGGGTCTTGTGGAATAGAAGGTTTACTTTGTTGTTCTCTAACGTCGGGAAGCTTGTACTGACGCATGCTCGTGGCAAGCTGACGTGCATAATTTGCGTCGTAACGGGTAATTCTGGGACTAACGGAGAAGAAATCGCCAGGTAAACGCAGTGGTTGTCCATATACTAACTCGGCGCTAGACGTACGTAGATCGGCCTTTAGGGCTGATCGGATCCCAAGGAGGATCATAGGCAGCACTTCAGTCCAACTCAGCGCATTGGCGGCGCTAAGTGAGGCTTTCAACTGTCGGTGGAAACGTTCCACCATGCCGTTCGCTTGCGGATGATAGGCGGTCGTGCGAATGCGTTGGCATCCAATGAGTTTAAGGAGATCGTTAAAGGTCGTAGATTCGAATTGCGGACCGCGGTCTGTAGTCACTGTGGCTGGACAGCCGTGTGAAGCGACCCAGCGCTCGACAAAAGCGCGTGTTACGGTTTCCGCAGCTACGTCAGGGATGGGAACGGCTTCGGGCCAACGGGTGCAACGATCGATCATGGTCAAAATATAGACCATTCCTTTGGACGGGGCCAGAGGTCCCACGATGTCGAGATGGACATGGGCAAATCGCGCTGAAACGGACGGAAAGCGACCAAGCGGAGCGGACACGTGCCGCTGAATCTTGGCTTGCTGGCAGGTGAGACAGCTGCGTGCCCAGCGCGTAAGATCGCGTTGCATCCCCGGCCAAACGTATCTCTCAGAGACAAGCTTAGCAGTAGCTTTAACGCCTGGGTGGGCGATATTGTGGAGGGTGTCGAAAACGATACGGCGAAAAGTTTCTGGAACGACGGGTCGAGGTCGTCCGGTAGATGTGTCGCATAAAATGGTACCATCAGATGACGGCAAAGGGTGCGGGGATATTTTCAAAGAAGAATCGCGAAGTTCCGAAAAGGTTTGGTCGTTTGATTGCGCGGCGGCCATAGCAGACAAATCGATTGCCTGCCCGGCAGGGCCAATCGCAGATACTCTTGAAAGAGCATCAGCGACGACGTTTTGTTGGCCAGAAATGTGTCGGATATCAGTCGAGAATTGGGCGATGAAATCCAGCTGACGAATCTCACGTGGTGAGTGTCGAGCTGATTGATTTCGGAATGCGTAGGTAAGCGGCTTGTGATCGGTGAAGATAATGAAGGTGTTACCTTCGAGGACGTGTCGGAAATGTCGAACTGTAGAGTAAACGGCCAGCAGTTCGCGACTGAACGTGCTGTACTTAACTTCGGCAGGTTGTAGACGTCTAGAGTAGAAAGCAAGAGGTTTCCAGCCTCCATTTGTATGTTGCTGTAGGACGGCGCCAATGGCGGTGTCCGATGCGTCGACAGTAACACTGAGCGGAGCGTTCGGATCGAAGTGATGAAGCATAACGGCTTTAGCTAAGGCTTCTTTGCTGGCCTTGAACGCTTCGGCAGCAGCAGCAGTCAATTCCACCTGGCCGTTTTTACGTCCACGAAGCAGGTCGGTTAGTGGACTTAACAAATTGGCACAGTGTGGAAGAAAACGTCGATAATAGTTGAGCATGCCGTTAAAACGGCGAATAGCGGCTAACGTAGTCGGGACCGGGAAGTCTCTGATGGCGCTTCAGCACTTCGACTTGCTCGTCCATGCTAAACGACATCGTCTCATCGATCAGCGAACGGAACTTTCCGTCGCTGGAATATTCAGCGATGCAGCATCGCTCAGTCCGGTGTAAGCCACTGGCAACTCTCCGGCCGGCAAAGCGCTATCTGAGAATTTTCCTGAATTCTTCCGACCTTCATCGTCTCTGTCCGCTGCAGCCGCAGCTACGTCGCACTAATAAGTTACCAAGGGTCCGACCGTCTCCGCCAAGGCCCGAAGACTGATTCCGGACAAGCTCAAATCCGCCAGTGAGAAATTAGAGCACATGATCGAAGTCAGGTTCGTCCGACCATGCAGCAGCCCTTGGTCTTTGCTCCTTCACATGGTCCCGAAAAAGTCAGGAGACTGGCGGCCATAGGGCGATTACCACACCCTCAGCAATGTGACAATTCCGGACGGTTATCCTATCCCTCGCATACAGGATAGTATAGCCGGTCTGCATGGCGCTCGTGTGTTCTCGAAGATTGATCTGGTGCGAGGTTATCATCAGATCCCGGTCGCCGAGGAGGACACCGAAAACCACCGTTATTCCATCATTTGGATTATTCGAGTTTTCACGAATGCCATTCGGTCTGCCCAACGTCGCGTAGACATCTCAACGCTGCATCGACTCCGTCGTACGTGGACTCGACTTCATCCACCAGTACATTGAGGACATCATGGTGGCCAGTTCTTCGGAAGTGGAATACCGAACACCTCTCCGACTCTTGTTCGAAGGGCTGAAGGCCCACAACGTCACCGTCAACCCCGACAAGTGCATTTTCATGCAGCCGCGCATTGACTTCCTCGGATAACAACTTGATTCCGGGGGGATCCGCCCTTTGCAGGACGGAGTCCAGGCAATTCGCGACTTTCCTCATTCAACGACTCTAGTCGCCATTCGACGCTTCGACGGTATGGTTCACTACTATCGCCCATTCCTGCCACGCTGCGCCGAGCTTCTGTAACCGCTCACCGCTCACCTGCGTGGACGCAACAACGGTAAAGCTGATCTTACGCCTGAAGCACGAAAAGCCTTCGATGCTAGCAAAGCAGCACTCGCTTCTGCCATCATGCTTCAACACTATGACGCGAACGCTCCAATCAGTGTAGCCCTGGACGCCTCAGGAAAAGCAATTGGTGCTGTTCTACAGCAGTTTTCCCAAGGTAATTGGCAACCACTAGCATTCTTCTCCCGACGTCTTCAGACAGCCAAGTTGAAATACAGCACATTTGACCGCGGGTTACTCGCCGTATACTCCGCCGTTAACCAATTTCGTCACGTTCCCGAAGGTAATCATTTTACGATCTTTACCGATCACAAACCACTCGCCTGCACCTTCCGGAACCTTTCGCTCCAACACTCTCCGCGTGAAGTTCGTCATCTAGATTTCGTGTCTCAGTTTTCAACGGACGTCCAACACGTGTCTGGCAAGGATAACGTCGTGGCGGACACGCTTTCAAGAGTAAACTCTCTAGCTCCGACCGATCAGTCGCTCGAGGTGTCAGCTATGGCCGCTGCTCAGCAAGCCGAAAAAGACTTAATGTCATCCTGCGAAGAGTCCACGTTAAAGTTGGTACCTAAACCGCTTCCTTCGTCTACAGGTACAATAATCTGCGACGTTTCTAACGGACATCCACGTCCACTGGTACCAACTGCCTTTCGCCGAAAAGTCTTCGATACGCTGAACAACATCGCGCATTCTGGCATCCACGCTTCAGTCAAGATGATTGCCGACAAATACGTCTGGCACAACATGCAGCGCAACGTCAGATTTTGGGCACGCAATTATCTGACTTGCCAGCGAGCAAAAGTTCATCGACATAGTGCCGCTCCGATAGCACGCTTCCCGTCACTATCAACTCGATTCGCTGAAGTCCACCTCGACATCGTTGGACCACTTCCTCCATCCAGAGGCATGGTCTACATTCTTACCATGATGAATCGCGCAACTCGTCGGCCTGAAGCGTTTCCAATTCCCGATGTATCCGGAGAGACCATAACGCCCGCATTTGTCTAGCGCTGGGTCGCTTCACAAGTATGCCCAGCCACTGCGAATACCGACCGTGGTCCACAATTCGAACCGTCTACTTTCAACAACCTACTCAAATTCCTCGGATGTAAACGCATTCGGACAACTGCCTACCATCCTCAAGCAAACAGAATGGTGGAGCGCTTCCAGCGACAGCTTAACACCTCGTGAAGTTGGACAGAAGTTCTGCAAAGGTACTACTCGGAATTCGATCAGTCTGAAAGTCGATCTCGAAACGCCCAGCGCAATACTGATCCATAGAAAACTATCCCGATTACCAGGCAACTTTCTCTCTGAAAGCCCGAACACTCCTTGCTACGACGCGCACTACGCTCGGCAGCTCGCCACGAGCATGCGCCACAATCGACCGCAGTACAGGAACAGCATCACAAGTCTTACGTTCCCAAAGATCTTCATCACTGCGTGTTTGTCTTCATTAGCATAGCTGGTATACTCAGACCACTCGAACGACCTTACGAAGGTTCATTCAGGTCCTATAATGTAAGGATCGCTTCTTCGTCATCGAACGCAACGGCAAGCGCGAAACCGTCTCAATCGACCGCCTCAAAGTTGCTTACGTCAAACCAGAGTCGAACGACGACTCCAGTCCTTCGTCCTCTGATGAATCGACTCAACCAACGGTGGAGGAGACGCCTACAGACAGCAACACCATAACCGGAAACCAGCCTCCTGAGCCCTCCGACTCCGCCACGCCTAAAGTGGTTACTAGGCCTGATCCTCGGGTTCATTGGCCGATAAGTTTCCCAGAACGTTAGCTTAGCATTTTTGCTTCTAACAACGCTTTCAGGTTTTCATTCGCGTCAGCAACCTATGAAAACCGCAAAGAAAGGCAAAAGGTTTTGGAAATCAGAACAAAAACAGAGAAAAGGTTTTGAAAAACGATAAAATGAGTTGTTTCCTCGACTTCGCTGCCTATTCGGTAAGTGATTTGCCCGGCCGTTGTTGTCGACTATTCTGCATGTCTGATCTCCCCGTTTCTTTCTTTCTTTTCGGGTTGCAAACTGGAGAACACTCACTCGTGGTCAAAAACAAGTGATCATATGCTACCAAGGTTCTCTTCTTTTTCTTTATCGGCACCTTAAATGAGGACATGGCTGGAAGCCCGCTAGGGTCCAATCGCCTGGTTCTCCCTCAGCAGCTGCATCAAACTTCACCACCTGGTCTCGCAGAGGCTGGCCCGCGATGGACAGTTCTCGCGTAGTGCGAAGGGTCACCAAGGGTTCCCTTCTAGGAAGGAGGCAGTGTACTGACCTGGAGAATGTTCTGTTGGTCTGTGAAAAATATTTTTAAAATATAATATCTTTCTGTACATAGACAACTCGGGAAGCTCGCCTGTTCGCACGATCACTACGTATGCTTGAGTCACACAGACGAATCGCATTCGTGCGCTTCCGGCTTTTCCGCCTCGAAGAGTGTTGTTGCGTATCGGCTGGTGACTAGAGCTTTCCCCAGGCTGGAACCATTTTTATGGTGCCTTGAGTTAACGAGATTTTACGTTTCGACAATAAACGTATATCTCGCCCTTACATTCGTCATTTCACGACTTATCCTTGGGGCGGCACGAAACTGACATAGCGGCCGAACGGTTCCGCTATATAAGCACTCAACTGCAGTAAGGGATGCCGCCTGGCTCGATCAGAGGGTGAGTTCTGAGACAGTTCTGTTTTCGTGTGTTTCTGAGACTCTTTGGTCTCGCGTGGTATATATAAAGTACCGGGTAATAAGTTCATAGGTTCAGTGTGGTTGAAGTATGAAGTGAGCACCACCCTCTGGTGTCCTTGAGAAGCAGGCAATGTAAGGAATGTAGTGAAGTCTCCTCTAAACAAGTCGCCCACTTGTCCAAGCAGATATGAAAGGAAGAATTTGTCCTAGCCAAATCGATCATGGTGGAAAGCTTCAAAGACAGATCGGTTTTACTACCCATGAAGATATAGACTTTATAAAATGGTAACGTCACTGATCTCTAATCTCATCAGCTGCCTTAATGCAAAACGACAGTCCCTTAGAAGTGAATAACAAATTAGCTACTGTCCGAGAAGGGGTGCGGAATCAACAGCAGGCGCTAGACCATCGTCACGCGTATCGCGTCAAATGTAATCGTGCGCTTCGGTTTCAGGAGTGCGATTGACTCGCTCGATCGCCCTACGTTGTCCCATGTACGAGGTGTGTTCAAAAATAAACCGAACTTTTGCCATATCATTATTGCACAATGCTCAATATGCTAAGAACTTTCTTCCTCAAAGTAGCCTCTCTAATGGCGATGCACCGAACCAAGCGGTTCTTCAATTTTTGGAAAAGTTCTTGAAATGCACCTTCTGGAATGGTGCGCATCATCGCAATAAGGCTGAAGTTTACCGTGGAGCGATGGTTTGTATGCCTCAGTGATACATTGAGCTATGCTGTGTGTTGCTTTCTTTGCGCCTTCAGAGCCACTCATACCAGATTGGTCAATGGTTAGAGGCCAGACAAACTCAGCTTCCTGGTCCTCCAGGTTGGGGGTTGGAATGAGTGGCTCCATATTCCTTAAAACGGCCTCCTTGTAATCCAACGCCAAACCCGCTGCCTTGCGGTCAAGTTTTTAACCAAAGGCTTTAATTGAGAACCCTAATCGTTCTCCTGTCTAGACCTGGGCAACTTGACACTATCCTGCCCAAGCAATACAATGAATCCCTCTTCAAACAAATTTCTGACGCACTAACCACCGCAGAGGGCAATCAACGGTGCCCTATCTGCTGCATCGAACAGGGTAGATAGGGGTTTAGATGCTACTGTTCAAGCCTCCCCATCTTCTTAGTCCCTCTCTTACGCATTTTCACTCTTATCGTCCCGTTCCAGCTTCATTTTTATCCCCTCTGTTTTCAACCCCCCAAATTATCGGTCTTTCCCCACTTTGCTTCAATAGTCGCTTGTCTTTTAGCCTCAACTCACATGTGAACGCGGAGCGTCATTCCTGCACTGTCAACAGGGCCAGGTCCAAGCAAGCGGTCAAGCCCAGTTCATCGGCTTCTATTTGGAGCCCTCGATCCTCTTTCAGACTGGCATGCCTCAATGTTCGCACATTGCTTCAGATCAGTCAACAGGCAGCACTTGCCCGAACAGTAGAGACCCTCTCGATCGATATCTGCTGCTTATCGGAGACCCGTCTACAAGACTCAAGCTCTGTGCTCACTCTGCGACCCCTTCAGGTGACACTAGCAGCACTTCCTCATTGCTCCTATCCGATGACGATGCAGCTTCGAGCACCGGCCAAGCCGGTGTTGGTATTGCCCTGAGTCCCCGGATTGAAGCCGCTCTGGTTGTTTGGATTCAAACAGTACTCGGATGTGTGCGGTCCGATTGGCTGGCTCGTCCAAAGCTTCGAAGTTGCGCGAGATTAATAGGTGTCTATCCATCATCGCTGCTTACGCGCCCACAAAAATGTAGTGATAATTCGGTAAGAGACGACTTCTATCGCCAATTGAACGGGCTCCATCGCCACAGAAGAAGCTCGGACACTGTAGTGCTAGCTGGGGATCTGAACGCTCAAGTTGGAAAAGTATCCACTGATGAACTGCATCTGGGCGGTACCACGGTGTAGGCTCCCATAATGATAACGGTGAGCGGTTACTTCATTTGTGCGAGCATGCTCGCTTATTTCTTGCGAGCACTAACTTCGGACACATTATCCACCGGAGGGTGACTTGGCACCCACCAGCCTCGAATCAGCCCTGGACGCAAATCCATCACATTGCATTAAGTTATATATATATGTATATATATATATATATATATATATATATATATATATATATATATATATATATATTTGCGATAAGTACCGATGGAGAGGCTGCGTCCAGAACTGTCGCTCTATTTGGAGCACATGTGTAGACACCGACTATGCAATTGTATGTGCTGACCTGAGGATGCGTTTTAGCGGATGCCCACGACGATGTTGTGACCGCATTGACACCAGCTAACTAGCGAAACCAGCTGCTCTGAATGCTATCAAAGTACGCTGTCATGCGAGTTGAGTAAGCGCTCACTGGATGCATTTGAAGCTCACTGGTCTCATATTCACCAGTCCTTACTAGCAGCAGGAAAATCCTCATGTGGTATGTCTAATCACCAACATGGACATTGGGTCTCTTCACACTCCGTGGAACTCATCGATGCTCGCCGGCATATTCCCGCTGCAAGAGAACACAACAAAACATGCAAAGAATTCCGGGCAAAACTCCGTGCTAGCCTGAAGAGAGACTGCGAATCCTGGTGGTCTCATCGTATCAGAGATGGAAATGGCCGCTGCTCTTGGTGACCTTCGTAAGTTATTCCGGCTGATAAGGGAAACGGGCAGCAGGAGACCTGGTGTTAGTGAAACTATACGTGACGAGAGTGGACAGC
>CALYDF020002867.1:0-15551 GCA_944474145.2 Dicrocoelium dendriticum | reverse complement strand
CTTTTGGCGTGAAAACAGCACGAGCCATCTTCCAGCAGCTGATGGACACCATGCTCGCGGGAGTTTTTGGAGCCGCGGCGTACCTGTATGATATCATTTTAATGGGTCGGACGGCAGAAGAACTATTTCAGCGGCTCGCTGAAGTGCTTGTACGTATCCAGTCATATGGTTTCCGTATCCGCGAAGATAAGTGTACCTTTTTTACACCAACCATCAAGTTTCCCGGTTTTATCTTCTCAAAAGACGGTCGTCGCTCTGATCCAGAAAATATCCGAGCTATTCAAAAGATGCCCCCACCTGTGGACTTGCAGTCGCTGCGTTCATTCTGTGGCCTAAGCAGTCATTACAGCGCTTTTCTGCCCGAACTACATCGCCTGCGTGCCCGTTGAATAAGTTGCTGAGCAAGGGCCAAACCTGGAATTGGACGCCAGAATGCCAGACTGTGTTTGAGCGGGTCAAGTCATTGTTGGCTTCCGACTTACTCCTAACGCATTTTGATCCTTCCCGGGAAATTGTCCTTGCCACAGACGCATTGAGTCTAGGTATCGGTGCCGTAGATACCCATACGTTCCCAGATGGTCTCAGAAGGCAATCGCACATGCCGCCAGGACGCTAACGAAAGCTGAAAGAAACTACAGTCAGATCGAGAAGGAGGCATTGGCCATAGTGTTTGCTGTGAAGAAATTTCACAAAATGCTGTATGGTCGCCGCTTCAAACTTTTGACGGATCACAAGCCGCTGCTGGCCATTTTCGGCTCGAAGAAGGGAATTCCTGCCTATACAGCCAATCGACTCCAACGATGGGCACTTACATTGCTGGGCTATGATTTTGAAATCCGTTATCAGTCAACGAATTCGCTGGGCCAAGCAGATGCGTTGTCACGCCTCATTGATTCCCAGCAACAAGAACACGAGGACACCATCATTGCCTCAGTTGAAATCAAACCTGACGTCAAATTCCTGGTGAACGAGGCACTACATGGTATGCCAGTTACGGCCGATGCTGTGCGGGCCGAAACGCTTCGAGACCCAATCCTGAAGAAGGTGACACACTTCCACAGAACCAGCTGGCCACGTTCGTGTTCATCTGCCGAAATGCAGCAGTTCTATCAGCGAAGACATTCGCTTTCCATTGTGGACGATTGCATCATGTTCTCAGACAGAGTAGTCATCCCGCAGGCGTTGCACGAAAGAGTGTTGAGACAGTTTCATGCAGGACATCCAGGGCTCAACCGAATGAAAGCGCTTGCCAGAAGTTATGTATATTGGCCGTTTATGGACAGGCAGCTAGAGCAGCTAGCTAAAACTTGTGGCAACTGCGCTACCGCCTCAAGGGCACCGCCAAAGACTGAACTCCGCTCATGGCCTAAACCAACTAAACCTTGGAGTCGTGTTCATGTAGACTTTGCAGGCACAATCAATGGCCAGAACTTTCTCATAGTGGTCGACGCTTATAGCAAGTGGCCCGAAGTGTTCCTCATGAGAAGCACGAAAACCAGCGCAACCGTCTCTAGGTTGCGACAAATCTTCAGCAGGTTCGGCTGCCCTGAAACATTGGTGACGGACAATGGAGCACAGTTTACTTCGGCCACATTCATGGAATTCTGCCAACGTTGCGCCATCAAACACTTGCGGTCTCCACCATTCCACCCACAATCGAATGGCCAAGCAGGGAGGTTTGTGGATATATGCAAACGCGCTCTCCTCAAATCAAGGAGGGAGGGAGACCTAGAGGAGGTGATCGACCGCTTCCTACTTCTGTACCGATCTACACAAAATCCACAAACGCCGGGTGGAATATCACCAGCGGAGGCAATGATGAAGAGAAAACTTCGCATGCCATATGATGCAGTTCGGCCATCCTCAGAGTCCATAGCTGGTGAAAGGAACCTAAAGATGGAACGTGATTTTAATCGGCGGTTTGGTGCCAAGCAACTTTCGTTTACACCGGGTCAGCCAGTACTTGTGCGTGATTATCGGGGTGGACACGCAAAATGGACGCCAGGAACGATCCAGTGCAAGCGCGGAAGCGTCATTTACGACGTGCTGGTTGGAACGCAGGTATGGGTACGCCATGCAAACCAACTGCGAACAACAATGTGCCAGCCACAAGCAATAGAATCCGCCAAGCTTCCATTTGACCTGTTGACAGACAGCTTCAACTTGCCTACAGAGCCAGTAGAAGAACCCTGTCATCAGACAAATAATACCAGACCGCAAAGTACGGAATTCGAATCCAGAACACTACAGCCAAGGCGATGCACCGGTAGGCGAAGAATCCCTACCAGGAGGCTCCAGGTTATTCCCCGGCTAGCTTCATACACAACGGCAACAGCTTCAGGAGGGGAGGTATCCGGGAATCAGATACAAACATAAAAGAAAAAAGGGAAAGTATATAATGGTGACTGAAAGCTAGGCTAAAGAGAATCGCCTACCCCGTGCGGTCGATCAGGCAATCGATCGAGCGGACGAATGCGTTTTCAAACACCCCGTTAATTGGACTTTTGCCTCAGAGTTGAGAGGACAGTGTTTTCGGCGGCATTTTCTGGCTACGTTGGCAGAGTTTCTGTTAACAAGTTTTTCTTAGTCAAGGCTGTTGGAATTTTGATTTTTCTTCGGCTGGGCTAGAATTGCTGCGGAGAAATTTCTGGGTGGTTAATTCGGAACAGCGAAAAAGGGAAGATCTAACATTGAGGACCCTAATCGTTCTCCAGTCTAGGCCTGGGCAACCTGACAGTATCCTGCCCACGTAATACTATGAATTTTCCTTCAAGCAATTTCTTGATGCTCTGGCCACCGCACAGGATAATAAACGGTTCCCTATCTGCTTCATCGAGCAGGGTGGATAGGGGTTTGGATGCTACTGCTCAAACCTTCCCGTCTTCTTACGCCTTTTTACTCTTACCGTCCCATTCCAACTTCACTTATATCCCCCCAGTTTTCAACCCCCGATTCTTGGCCCTCCCCCAACCTGCTTTGCTAGGCATTTACCTTCTAATTTCAACTCACACGTAAAAGCGGAGCGTCACTCCTCTCCTGTCGACAAGCCCATGTCCAACCAAGCGGTCCAATCCAGTTCATCGGCTTCCATTTGGAGCCCTCGATCCTCCTTCAGATTGGCGTGCCTCAATGTACGCACATTGCTACAAATCGGTTAACAGGCAGCACTTGCCCTAACATTGGAGACCCTCTCGATCGATATCTGCTGCTTATCAGAGACTCGCCTGCAAGACTCGAGCACTGTGCTCACTCTTCGATCCCCTTCAGGGAACGCAAGCAGTATTTTCTCATTGCGCCTATCCGGTGACGATGCAGCTTCGAGCACCGGCCAAGCCGGTGTTGGTATTGCCCTGAGTCCCCGGGCTGAAACTGCTCTGGTTGATTGGATTCCAATCAGTAGCTGAATGTGTGCGGTCCGATTGGCTGGCTCGTTTACAGCTTCGAAGTCGCGCGGGACTAATAGATGTCTATTCATCATCGCTGCCTATGCGCCCACAAACTGTAGCGATGCTTCGGTAAAGAACGGCTTCTACCGCCAACTGACCCAGCTCCTTCGCCACATAAGAAGCACGGACACTGTTGTGCTGGCGGGGGATATGAACGCACAAGTTGGAAAGTTGTCCACTGATGAACTGCATCTGGGCGGTCAACACGGTGTAGGCTCCCGTAATGATAACGGTGAGCGGTTACTCCATTTGTGTGAAGATGCTCGCTTATTTCTTGCGAGCACTAATTTCCGACACAGCACCCGCCGAAGGGTGACTTGGCGCCCACCAACCTGGAACCAGCCTTGCACGCAGCTCGATCACATTGCGATAAGTTACCGCTGGAGAGGCTGCATCCAGAATTGTCGCTCGATTTGGAGCACAGGTGTGGACACCAATCATGCACTTGTATGTGCTGACATGTGGATGCGTTTTGGCGGACGCCCACGACGACGCTGTGAGCGTATTGACACCAGCCAAATGACCAAACCAGCTGTTCTGAATGCGTATCGAAGTACGCTAACATGCGAGTTGAATAATCGCTCACTGGAGACAATAGATGGGCACTGGTCACATGTTCGCCAGACCTTACTAGCAGCAGGAGAATCCTCATGTGGTATGTCTATTAGACACAATGGACATTGGGTCTCTTCGCAGTCTCTGGAACTTATAGATGCTCGCCGGCAAATCCCGGCTGGAAGCGAGCACAATGAAACTCGCAAAGAGCTCCGGGCAAAACTCCATGCTAGCCTGAAGAGAGACCGCGAATCTTGGTGGTCTCATCATGCGTCAGAGATGGAAGTGGCCGTTGCCCTTGGCAACCATCGTAAGTTATTCCGTCTGATACGGGAAACGGGCAGCAGGAGACCTGGTGTTAGTGAAACTATACGTGACGAGAGTGAACAGCCTATCCACAAGTTGTCAAAACGTTTGGAGCGTTGGGCTGAGCATTTTGAAAAGCAATTTAATCGGCAAGAATTGTTCGATTCGCCGGTCACTGATCGCCCCTCTCCGTGGGCTGTCCCTTTGGATCCACCCTCTCGCTCAGAAGTCGAACGTGAGATCGGACTGTTGAAGTTAAACAAAGCCGCGGGACCAGATGATCTTCCTCCAGCCCTCTTCAAATTTGGAGGCTCTGCTCATGTTGATGCTTTGCATGAACTACTAGTAAAACTGTGGGAGCAGGAAACTGTCCCAACCGACTGGAGCCGCCCCGTTAATGTTCCCATCTTCAAAGGCGGCTCGCGCTCGGAATGCGGCAACCATAGAGGAATCAGTCTGAACTCCATCGCCTCCAAGTTACTCGCGTCCATAATTCTCCACAGACTGACTGGCGCTCGTGAAAGCCAGATTCGTGAGGAGCAAGCCGGGTTTCGTCGGGGTCGTGGCTGCATCGACCACATCTTCACCTTGCGTCAGTTGTTGGAGCACCGTCACACATATTGGCGGCCCACCGTAGTCGTGTTCCTCGACATCAAAGGTGCATTCGATTCGGTTGATCCATGTGCCCTGTGGAACTGTTTACTCAGGAAAGGTGTGCCCGAGAAATATGTAAATATTATCCAAGCATTATATGCGCATAGCACGGGCAGAGTAAGGGCTTACAGCAGGCTGTCGCCACCCTTCAATATCTCCAGCGGTGTGAGACAAGGATGCCCGCTGTCACCTTTCCTCTTCAACTTCACTATTGACGAAGTCATGGAGATTGCATTTACGGGACATGACTTGGAAGGTGTGGAGCTACTCCCAGGAGAACGACTTCTTGACTTAGAGTATGCAGACGACATTGCCCTCATCTGTGACAGCTCCCAGACGTGTCAAGCCGCGCTGGACAGATTAGCACCGGCTGTCAGTCGCTTCGGGCTTTGCTTTGCACCACCGAAGTGCAAAGCGTTCCTCCAGGATTGGCAGGGTTCGCCCCCTGTGCTGACCCTTGGTGGGGATCAACTAGAAGTCGTTCAGAAATTCAAATACCTGGGAAGTTGTATCAGCGCCCTTGGGATCGAAGACGAGATCACCAACCGCATAGCGAAAGCTCGAAGTGCTTTTGCTAACCTTCGCCACCTATGGCGACGGCGCGACATTACTCTCGCCCTGAAGGGTAGAGTGTACAATGCAGCGGTACGTTCGACCTTACTGTACGGTTGCGAAACCTGGCCCCTAAGATCGGCGGACATGAAGAGGCTACTTACGTTCGACCATCGGTGCCTTTGCAGTTTGGCTCACATCTGGTGGGAACACCGCGTGAGTAACGAGCGTGTTCAGCGCCTTGTTTACGGCCTAGGAAAAGGGAATGAACCGCTCAGCACCGTCATTTCACTCACCAGGCTCCGATGGCTGGGCCACGTGTTGCGCATGCCAGCCCACCGACTCCCTCGACGTGCGTTGTTTGCTCACCGGGGATGTGGGTGGAAGAAGAGGAGAGGTGGCCAAGCGATGACTTGGTCCAGAGGAATGAAGGCCCTCACTTCGGAGCTGGCCTCAGTTGGAGCTTCACGGCTGCCTGGTTGGGGTCCAAAAGACGGTGAACACGTTTGGCTGGATACACTTGCTGATATGGCAAGGAGCCGACCTCAGTGGCATTCCTGCTGTGAGTTTCTTTGTCCCTCCCCATCCCTTTAGCCTCCCCCTCCATCTACGATCTTATTTCGTAGGGTAAAACGTAATTAAATTTTTGTTTTTGCCTAGCAGCCGGCTAGTAGCTTACCGGAACCATGCCTATCCGTTGCTGGTAGCTCAGCTGGCATTCAACTGTCGTATTTATTGTTCCTTTATGTATTGTATGTATGTATGTATGTATGTATGTATGTATTTCCTTTATTTTGCCCCATGCTGAGGCTGATGTTGCATTCTTGATGCTTCTTCACCGCAGTTGGGCTAAACCAACTTACACTTAAACTAGGTCTTTTTAAGCGGGCTAAATTTCATTACGCTTTATTTGATTTGTTCTGCCTCCCTGAATAATGTTCTATTAACTGGCCACGTTGCTTACACTAATTGCGCTTATCTTCGGTAATTTTGTTGCGTTTGTAGCATTTTAAGTAACTTGTGGACATTTCTTACTTATCACGGATTTGTTGCTAACCAACTTACTTCATATGGTAATTTAGCGAAGAGTTATGCCGTCGTATCTGTATGCATTATCGGATTTATTTTCTTTCAACTTGTCGTTTAAAGTGAATGGATGTTGTTTGATATCCCCGGTGTGGTTGCGCTTGATGTGTGTGTTGACAAGGTGCCTACCTGTCTATTACCCACTACATCGTTCATACTGGCTCCAGGAGACAGTTGGTCGTTGCTGGAGGGGACGGAGTGCACGGTTCTTGTGGCCGTGCTAGGCTCAAAGAGCGGTTCCATGCACTCAGTGTGGAGCGGACCACGGTCCAGCCACCGCCTTGTGTGCGGTTGATTCCCCAAATACAGCGTGCTTGTGTTTGCCTGTGAAGGAGCGTGAGCCGGCTCCGTAGATGAAACGTGGTTCCCATCCGCATGCCTCCCGGTCTTAATCCTTCGGGTTTACACTGGATATGGAGTATGTGTTTGGAGCTGTGGGTGGTGCAGCGCAAGCCATCCATGGTCCCTCTGTAGGCGCAGGCGTGCTGTGGCTTGCCACAGTGACAGGCAAATCCGAAACCGGATGCCGCCAACCATGTATGTATGTGTGCCCCATGCTGAGGCTGATGTTGCATTCTTGATGCTTCTTCACCGCAGTTGGGCTAAACCAACTTACACTTAAACTGGGTCTTTTTAAGCGGGCTAAATTTCATTCCGCTTTATTTGGTTTGTTCTGCCTCCCTGAATAATGTTCTATTAACTGGCCACGTTGCTTACACTAATTGCGCTTATCTTCGGTAATTTTGTTGCGTTTGTAGCATTTTAAGTAACTTGTGGACATTTCTTACTTATCACGGATTTGTTGCTAACCAACTTACTTCATATGGTAATTTAGCGAAGAGTTATGCCGTCGTATCTGTATGCATTATCGGATTTATTTTATTTCAGCTTGTCGTTTAAAGTGAATGGATGTTGTTTTATATCCCCGGGTATGGTTGCGCTTGATGTGTGTGTTGACAAGGTGCCTATCTGTCTATTACCCACTACATCGTTCATACTGGCTCCAGGAGACAGTTGGTCGTTGCTGGAGGGGACGGGGTGCACGGTTCTTGTGGCCGTGCTAGGCTCAAAGAGCGGTTCCATGCACTCAGTGTGGAGCGGACTACGGTCCAGCCACCGCCTTGTGTGCGGTTGCTTCCCCAAATACAGCGTGCTTGTGTTTGCCTGTGAAGGAGTGTGAGCCGGCTCCGTAGATGAAACGTGGTTCCCATCCGCATGCCTCCCGGTCTTATTCCTTCGGGTTTACACTGGATATGGGGTGTGTGGGTGGTGCAGCGCATGCCATCCATGGTCCCTCTGTAGGCGCAGGCGTGCTGTGGCTTGCCACAGTGACAGGCAAATCCGAAACCGGAAGCCGCCAACAATTTCCTTTATTTATTGCGGTACAATAGCGGAGGTGTTTTACCATCTCTAACTGAGATGTATAATGGTGGTGATGATGATGATGATGAAAAGCACAAAACTGGGAGTGCTGAGCTTTCAACGGGTAGAAACCGCCGTCACAAATAGGTAGTGGGAAGGCCAAATTTAGAAGGCTTAACCACACAACAGAACTTCTAGTCTATAAAGAATGCTGGTTCTGAACTTTTGTAAAGCACAACCATGGGTAGGCCATCAGTTATGCGCACAAAATGGCCGGGAAACAGAAGTTAACCGGATCAATAATTTGACGCGGTGGAGTTGCTGACCAACAAACGAGACAAGTAGGCCCACCAACAAGAGCCCAGCACGCGTAACCCAAGAAGTTGAAACGAAACCCGAAAATTGTTTTATCGGTTGGGAGTCAGCTTAAGCAAAACCGTAAAATAAATAATAAAAAGGGAATTGGAAGATACCAAGGAAAGATAAATGCAACATCGCTACAAGCTAAACTAAGTGCAATGTTTCTGGCGGTGAATAGCGATCGAATAAGAGAACCATAGATGCAAAACAGTGGCATCTGTTCCTTTAGGAATACCAAATGTCGTCCTTCAAGGGCATCCTGAAAATTTTCGACGACCAAGTATATCGCGAGCAGTTGGCGACTGAAAGCGCTATATGTAGCCCATGTTGGTTGCAGCTAACGGTAAAACAACGACGGTCTGCATCTCATTGCAGCTCAGCTTCTAAAAACTAGCTCCCAAAGCGGATTGTGGGGCGTCCATTTTAAGGACGCGATAACTTTATCATCTACTTTCCAGTACTTCAGAATAGGTACCTGACTTAACTTCAGCCTGATGGGGGAAATGCTGTTTAGTCTTCCTGTGTGGGCGTGAACTTATTCAAGTTAACTTTAAGCAACTCATTCAGTGGTTGAAGGACAACAGCACTGTTGTAAATTAACCTTCCGCCGTAATTTGCCAGGCCAAAGAAACAGCGTAGGTGTTTAACGGAATAAGGTGGTTAGTAATTCATTCTTGCCTGGGTCTTCTCAAGAATCGTACTAATGACCTTACAGCCAATCCCCGGGGCAAAGAAAACTGACGCACGTTTAGCCAAACACCCAGTTAGCAGGATTGATGATAATTCCAAAGTCTTGGAAACGCTCAAAGTATTATCATGGGGGTTCCAAGTGCTCTTCTGGAGTAACGTGGGCTGTTAGGGCGTTAGCAACGTAGAGGAGCTCAAAGTATAGGACACGAAGGACTTATTCGCTGAAATGATGAACAGAACTTGCAGCAGTGCGGAGGCGAAAATGAATAGGCCTATAAGCTGGTAACGGGAGGTGGGCCAACCGCCGTTTGGACAACGCCTTCAGTTGCCGTAGTGGTTTGATGATACGCTCGAACAAGGTGGAACTTAGGAAAGACGGCATTCGTTGGAAAGCTTAATGAATACTCTATATATACGAAATATGGTGTCCATCATGGAAGTTGATGTGGTGTTGTTCCCGGAAGCCGCCGCATGGGCGCTAGTCGCCGGCCTTTTTGGGTGACAAATGAAGGGAAGAAGCGCAACATCTATTGGAAGGGCGTATATTACCAAGCATAAGCTTGTGCTTGGATTCTCATGTCGCCGCTTTTAGGTAGTCGGGTGACATGCGTCTATCAGCGAGTTGCCTCTAGCGAGAGCCCGGATAGTTTTAGCAAAGCAGCTCAGGTTGCAGGGAAACCTTATTGGTTCAATAAAAGCTACCTTGCTACATGTTATTAAAACGTGACACCGTTGGCTCTCCAGCTTGAGAATTAAGGATGCATAGCACACAGGGCAGTCGAAAATTTAAACTGAAAAGAGCGCCAAGGAAGCATGGTAATAAGCAAGTAAAGCGTTAAATAAATAACTAAATAAATAAATGGCATATGCTCGATAAAAACGAGACACAGCTCCAAAAGCGTGAGCAAATATGCATAAAAGCATAGCTTCTATGGGATGTTAAAACAATTGTTTTACCGAAAGGAATAAACGAAAAGATGTAGTACATACAAAGAAACATATTGTCAAGTACTAGTCAGACCAAGGAACATGATGGCGCTGTGGCGCGCAAAAGTCAGTCGTAACTGTTGCTTCAAGGTACAAGGTGTGGGTGATTTAGCCATGAAGTGCTCCATGAGCACAGGAGCCCACACAAAGTTTTGGTGCAATCAATGACCATTACCAACTCGGGATAATCTGTGCTTCGTCAGCGCATTCTTCATAGTAAAATCATTTGCGGAGATTGGACGTAGAAGGCTGAGGACTGTGTCAGTGTGAAATGTGTAGCTGTGACTAGTTTGTAGCGCATCACATTCGCCGCGTTGCAATGTTGTTAAGCGGACATTGGTGGCATTTTATAGGAAGAACGCTTGCCAGGCGAAAACCCGCCACGTCCTGGAACACTGCCGTTGCTTCCATTGAACAGTAGTGTTAGTCGGCTATGCATCGTATAGACCGAGTTTGCACTCTATTATTGCAGTCGGTTGACGGCCAAGATTCTTCCTAGGTTTGCCGAATGGCTTAGTAAGTATCCGGCAGTAGTCGTTGAAACCAAGCAAGAATGTAAAAGGGTCGCAGAGTCGAATGATAATGATGCAGGTGCGAAAACACATTTTTACTAGAGGCCGGCTTTTTCTATTTTATTCTTGTCCGGCTCGCGAACATTGTCCAGCCATCCATGCTGGACTTGTCAGGTGGACGGTGAGTGCATTTGTTTCTTATTGCTGAATATGTCCATAAGGGGAAAAAATGCTATTCTGCGCAAAGTGGAATCGGAATTCCTTCAAATGTAAGTGTTATTGTCTCTATGGGTAAGTGAAACCTCCATAACAGGCTATCGGAAGAGCCACGTATACGAGCGCAACGCTGTCCGTGAGATGACATCAGAAAAGTTTCAGTTGACTGGAGAATCGAAATGTTTGAGGCAGTGAAGGTAACCATACCAGCATGGTTTGTCATAGGTTGTGGAACCGGAGATCCATGCAAATATATTATTTCAGGTGAGTAACTTGTTCTACTGTGAGTACGAGGAGAGTTAAACCCCTCGGTTTAGACCTCGTGATGGTAGCCTCTTCAGAATGGCGGGAAGAGCTCCATTTCGTACGATGTATGGGTTCTTCATCTCCCGAAGAAATGATTGAGCTTTTAAAATAGCTGGCTATTGAGGATGGGTCGACTAGTCCCAGTGGATAAACCTCCTTGTTTTGGTGGGTATAACTGTGGAAATCTCTGGAATAAACGGGCCACGGACAAGTGGCAGCCAAAGAGAAAGCGAGAAATGAATCAAGCAACACTAACAGATTGGTGGCGCGCAACGGTGCATATGATACATTAAAGATTATGTAATTTCGTTTAGTATAGTGGGTTTGAAAGCGCGTTCTTTACGTCACGTCACTGTTGTGACTCAGACTACAACTAATAGGTAGGAAGAAATTTCTGCACGCGCAGGGTCACAAGACCGATATAAAAAAGCGTGTTAACAAAAGTTCAGCGAAAAATACGATGGTTGGAGAGAACCAGGTAAACAGTGGATGAGGATAGTAGTCCGAATGCGAGAGGCGGCTTAGGTGAAACCAAGGCTAACTAGGTTGAGACCGAATGCGGTAGCAACATAAGTAAAGCAACGTACCAAGAGGAAAAGGCAATGCAAAGAATCAGCTAAGAGCAGATGAATGCGGATGGCAGTGCGATGGGTAATTTGTGTGAGTTATTACGCTAAAGCGCTCATGATTCCATATTCCAAAAGCAGTCAGAAGCTAGAGAAAAGTCACAGAGGGCCAAACCTGCCGTGTATTGGGAGTCCTTATCCCACGTAAGGTCACACTAATAGGCAAATGCGAACATAAGGTAAAGAGCAGAGGCATATGAAGAGAGGTAAGATGAGAATAATTATAGAAGTAATAGTCACGAAACACTAAGCAATATTTCGAGTGCCACCAGTAATCAGGAGCGAGGCCGGAGCGGAGGCCATACGCAGGAGAATAACTTCGTTCGGCGCAATAAGTGAAGCCGTGGGAGGAAAAGTGGTGCGCAATGTCAGAGAAGGCCATGGTTAAGAGGAAAATAAAAGCAACTAGCGTCTAGACGTAAGTGAAAGAGAGCGAAGTCGCTGTCAGACGCTGGTCGGAAATGGTACGGCCATCTGGAGGTAGTAGGAGTGCAGAAGACACTTCGGATAAGAAAAGTTTAGTCGGCACACGGAGATTGGGTCGTACAATTTTGGTGAGCAAGACTGTGGGAGAACAGCGAAAATTGAAGGGGTAAATATCAAAGAGGCTATATTATACAAGGGTGATTAGGTCCGGCAATCTTCACGAAGTGAGGGAGACCGAGCAGACGACACTTGATTAGTCGGTGCATTGAGATAGAGTCGTACTAAAACGTGGAAAGAAAATAGTGAGGATAAGCAGTAAGGGGTGGGAAAGAGATGGAAGAGGCTGTTACGACATTAGATGAGCAATTTCAGCAGTTCACGAGGTAATAAAGTGTGCTTTGGGTCTGCAGATTCTAGACGGTTAACCTCCCGGTGGTTTGGAAGCGGTCACAGCGAAGCAGATTAGTCAAATGAGATTAAGTCAAGGAACAGCAATGAGATTTGCCTGCCACGTTAAAGACACACAGTGCAGCGAGGAAATGACAGAGAAGATGAAAAGGTTTACTGCTAAAGAGTGGAAAAGCCAACGATGCTCTCGTGCGAAGGAGTATGAATCGTTCAGTCCTGAACAATCACCTGAAATATCCTGGTAGCCTAAGAAGACCCAGAGAGCCAAGGACCGATCAGACGAGACTGGATTGGCCGACACGCTGGAGGTCTGATAGCCGTCCAAGAGAATTTGACTGATCAGCGGATGAAAACTAAGGGCAGGGCACTGGGCGATGGCCGCCGATTAAGGAAGGATTGATTTACAGGTTACAGGTGGAAGTGGGCATATTAATAAAGTATAACTAAGGCTAGCGGGCTGCCAACGTAAGCGAGACATAGCTTCGATTCTACAGAGCCTAGACCGTTTAAAGGCTGCTGGTCTGAAAAAGGTCAAAGGAGCAGACCGGTCTGGTGTGACTAGGTGATTGCAGGGCACTGAGTTGTCAGTCCGCTTAGCGAAGACATGAAAGCAGAGAGCGCCATAAGGAGCGGAGGCGATCCCGATCGAAAAACGACCTTGACCACATAAAGTTTGAAACTGTTCAATTTCGCCTTTTTGTTGGTTATTCTGACGTTTTGTTACTATTCATTTGAATAGACTATCTGCCTTGTCATACTAGCTTGTTTCTAGGGAGAATTAACGTGGGCAACAGTGCTAGAGTAAACACTGATAACAGTACTTGCTTTACCACTCCTCGTCAGATCCAAGAAAGACAACGCGAACAAGGCAGACTGTGCGCAGATCTGCCAACAGCTTGGATAAACCAGCTAAGCCACGACCTGATAATACTGACGCAGCACCAATTTCTGACTGCAGAGTAATCCGATCAGATACACTGAAAGAGGCACACGATAAAAGTAACTTTCTTGAGATCGAATTGAATGCACTCAAAAGCAACATCTCTGTACTGAGCGAATCTCTAGCAACAATGATGCCACTAGCTCAGCTCTCGGGAATCACACAGACCAATGATGTGAGTGAGCTCAAACTTGCAGGAGAGCTACTTACACACATTGTTAACGAAGTTTCCGAACGAGTTCGTCGTACAAATAACTTAATGATTTTCAATGTCCCCGACAAAACCAAATTAGCGAAGGTGAAGCACTCACTCACCAATCGCTGTAACATGACTCCTGATTCCTACGAAATTAAACGTCTACCAAAAATATCTGAATGTAATTCGTGCCCCATACTTATCAATTTAGCGATCAAGTACTGGCCAGCAATTTAGTAGCAAAACGATTCGTTTTGCGAGAGTCAGCCAACTTGGGGCCTATCGTGATCAAGCCGGACAAAACAACTCTGCAGAGAGCATTTGCATCAACCAATAGACTTACGTCTAAGCATAGGGCAGAAGGTTCCCCACCGCGACTGGAATTGCTACCTCACTCCCAGTAGACCTTGATCTGTCACCACAGCACGTGGACCCAAATGTGACAAATGCCTACAGCACTGATCTAACTTCGTCTTACACAGTGAAGACGCTAGCCCTGTCGGTGGTGCAATTTGAAGCTGCTGTCGGTCAAGCTAAGCCTGAGGTAGATAAACCGAACGATTTCGTCAAGTGTAACACTGATACCGAACCTCAGACAGTTGAAGGTATTGGTAACACAGCCAATGAACCCATGACAAGCACCCACTGATTAATAAGGTACGCTCACGCAACCGCCCAAAATGAAGGCGCATTAAAAGACTGCCTCCGGCATCCCCTACGTGCCAAGACATCAACTCATTGAACGCCCCGACGAAAACAGGCGACCCCCAAAGTCCGTGCTTCCTAACAAGTGCTCATCTCAGAATAGACAGATGGCACCCTTAAAGGCAATATCTAACAATTATATACCACTGTTGGAGACCACGACAACGAACAAAACGTGCCGCCCCCCCAGAAAGCCATACTTGCCTCCAACTCCAACTGCTCGCCATATAAGAGCCAATGTCCTCAGCCACAAACAGAACATGCGCTACTCCCGCTGCGCATCCGGTAGCACTAACGCGAGCAACACCACTGCCCTCATCCGTAGGGCTGATACTATGAGGTCCAGACCTTCCAGTTCTCCGCCTTAATCTATTTACACGATCCATGACAACCCATACCTTCACCGCTGCTTGGAAGCATGCCGTAGTCCTGCCACGAAGATCCCGGCTTGACATAGACAATTATCGGCCTATCAGCCACACACCCATTGCATCAAGAGTTATGAAGAGACTGGTGAAGGCAGAAATTCTTAACTTGCTCTTGCCTCGTAATCTCATTAATAGGTCTCAACACGGGTTCCTGCCCTCGAAATCCTGCCAGACATGTATGTTTGAGTTTTTAAAGGACATCACTGACGCGATAAACTTAGGGCATAAAGTGGTCGTCATCTTCCTTGACATGAAACAAGCATTCGACAGCGTTCCACACCTGAAACTACTGACCAAACTCGCCTCCTTTGGCATCGCCGGGAAGCTGCTCTCCTGGTTTGCATCCTACTTATCAAATCGAACACAATCGGTGTGCCTGGGCGGCGCGACGTCTTCCAAAACAGCGGTCACCAGCGGTGTCTTTTAAGGAAGGGGCCTGGGCCTCATGCTCTTCTTACTCTGCGTCAATGACATCTTCCAAGTCTTCCACTAAAGAAGGCCTACCTATTTGCCGACGACATCAAAGTCATAATTTCCTTCGTCTCTGACCTTTTCTCCGAGGAAAGGTAGCATTCTCCCTTATAAATGCACCGTGTCACCAAATACCCTTACTCTCAATGGCGCTCCTCTTACCGGTAACCACTTTCTTCGTGATTTGATGTTCAATCCACCAATATCTTTAACTTTGCAGAACGGGTAAGGGCTTTTGGTGGCAAGGTGCATTTATAAAAGAGAATGCTACCTTTCCCTGGGGAAAATTCGAACTTGCATATTGCGCACCAGTTTTCTA